>SNQJ01S0045827.1:5411-49079 GCA_010110895.2 Picea sitchensis
GTTGTAAAGGGGTTTGCACAAAAGAAAGGTATAGATTTTGATGAAATATTTTCTCCTGTTGTTAAAATGACTTCAATTAGGACTATTTTAAGTCTTGTGGTAGTAGAAGATTTGCATCTTGAACAGTTAGATGTAAAAACAATGTTTCTCCATGGAGATTTGGAGGAAGATATTTATATGCAACTACCACATGGGTATGAGGTCAAAGGGAAGGAAAATTTGGTATGCAGGTTGAACAAGAGCTTGTATGGACTAAAGCAAGCTCCAAGGAAATGATATTTGAAGTTTGATAGGTTTACGACAAAACAAGGTTATAGTAGATGTCATTCTGATCACTGTGTGTATTTTAAAAGGCTAGAAAATGGAAGTTTTATTATCTTGATATTGTATGTAGATGACATGCTTGTTGCAAATTCTAATATGCAGGATATAAATGTTCTCAAGAAGAAATTAGCTAATTCATTTGTGATGAAGGATTTGGGTGCTGCAAAGAAAATCTTTGGTATGAGAATAACAAGAGACATACAAAATAGAAAATTGACATTGTCTCAGACTGAGTACTTAGAGAAGGTGTTGGAGAGGCTTAGAATGCAAAATACAAAACCAATTAGTACACCTTTGGCCTGCCATTTCAAATTAACCAAGGAAATGTGTCCCAAGACATAGGAGGTGATAGAATACATGTCTAGGGTCCCTTATTAGTCAAAAATTGGTAGCTTGATGTATGCGATAGTTTGCAAAAGACCAGATATTGCACATGCAGTGCGAGTGTTGAGTAGATATATGAACAATCTAGGTGAATAAAATTGGGAGGTAGTAAAGTGGATTCTCAGGTATTTGAAAGGTACTGCTACTCATGCATTATGTTTTGGAGTTTCAGACACTATTCTACAGGGATATGTTGATTCAGATATGACAGGTGATAAAGATAGCAGGAGGAGCACCACATGGTATGTTTTTATTGTAGGTGGAATAATAGTAAGTTGGATTTCAAAACTGCAAAAGGTTGTTGCACTTTCAACAACAAAGGAAGAGTATGTTGTTTCTATAGAGGCTAATAAAGAGATGATGTGTTTACATATGTTTAAGGAGAAATTGGGATACAAGCAAGAAATAACAGGTTGTATTGTGACAGTGAGAGTGTCATTCATCTTGCAAAAAACTCAACCTTTCATTAAAATACGAAGAATATATACCTTGGGTACCATTTCATACGATCCATATTGGAAGATCGACATTTGAAGTTGGAAAAGATACACACTAGCCAGAATCCTGCGGACATGTTAACAAAGGGAGTAACCATGGAGAAACTAAGTTCCTTATCAGTTTTAGTTGTTTTTCAAGCATGAAGGTGAAGATGAGAAATTTCCAGGTCGAAGAAGGATCATATTCCAACAGATACAATAGCGATGGAGTTGTTGATATTAGTCTCCAAGTGGGAGAGTGTTGGTTGTGGAGCCCGGTTATCTTCCTAATTCAGAGGTCTTTTTTTTCAGCTGTGTTTATACCCCATGAAAACTTTACACCCCAGAATATTGTACACCCTTCCATGCGGAGGATTTAGAGGGGGGGATTGCCCCCCCTGTGAGGTCTGGGGTCAAGCGGGCTCCAAAAGGAAAAATTGCCTTGTAAATGTATATTGTAATTTCATAGTAAATATGGACCGTTCATTATAAGGTTGTAGATTTGACGATAGAAGTTATGTTAAGGTTTTTTTCCCTAGAAGGAAACCCTCTTTTATGAGGGAAATGTATTACGACTATGTATCATTGTGAATATTGTATTATGAGAGAGGAGACTGTGAGAGAAAGAAGAGGAAGTTATAGAGGGTGTGTTGTAGGTTGTATCCCTTTATTTGTTGGATAATAAAAAGGAAGGACATGGATATTTCTCTGGAGGACATAGCCTACACTGGGTGAACCACATATATCTGTGTCTCTATTGTATTATGCATCTTCTGTGTTTTATTTTATCATTTTATTTTATTTTATTTATCCGGGATCTTGTTTTTCTAACAAGAAGAGTATAAAAGCATGGTTTTCAAAATGATACACTGCAAATCCATGACATGAAATGCAAGACCATGGCCACAAAATAATACATGGTGGATCCATGTCATAAAAAAATATCATAACCATGAACCAATACAATGTGGATCTATGTAACGAATACAATCATAGCCACCAACAGATACAATGTGGATCAATGTCATGAATATGATCATAACCACCAACAAATAAAATGTGGATCTATGTTGCAACATATACATCAGGAAGACAAGAAGCACTAAGGAAAGTTCCCCCAAAGTCTTCAAAGTACTCATAGACAAGTGATATACTCCATATAAACTTGGGAGGGGATGTTGTCAAGGAATGTTGTGTCCTTGAAGATATAACATGACACAATGGTGACTTGGTAGTGAAACACAAGAGTTTGATGAATATATTGCAACAATGTAGGAGGAATTGAATCACTCTCCATAATGTTTTGAAGATTAACTAGGCGGGGGAGTATCTCTAACTCATATTACTAGGACAACTCCTAGGCAAGCTAAAAACTGACTGTATGATGAGGAATCAAAGTGGCACCATGTTCAATGGAGACTCTACTAAAGATTCCTTTTTGAGAATAGATCAATAGTGAAAAAACCCCACTATTTGTTTTTTGTTTTTAGTGTCTCCTTCATGTTTTAATTAGCACGAACAAGAGATAAAAGCATGTTCAATAATGTAATTTTTTCGTTATTTTTTAACGACCCCCAAAAATAGTTAAAAGTATATTTGTGATGTGTCTGTTTCATTTCCTTCAACGAGTCCTAAAAACAGATAAAATATTACTTTGTTGTGTCTTTTTTGTGTCCTTTAATGAGTCTGAAAATGTGATAAAAGTGTACTTGTCTAGAGAGAATGAGTGGATTAACAACATGCTCCTATGTTCCAATTGCATGGAACCGACCTAAGAAAAATGAATTCAAATGGTATTGAAAAGTGATATCCACTCTCAATAGTTGTTCTCTCCATGGGTAGATGGATGCAAAACAAAGGCCAAATAATGCAAGAGGGGGATGGTCAAAGGCTGTTGAAATAATGGTAAGCGGGATATGGGAAAACAACAGTGCAATGATGGGATGAATGATGCAAGAATAAAATGCATAGGAGACCATTAAGAAACATAAACATTTTGGGAAACCCCATTGAATATGGCCATAATATACATGAAGAGAGAGGAATGTGTCTCAATGTCAAGTCATGGAAGAACTATAGTAGGGTTCTTGGGCCTACGAGAAACTGTATCATGGACACCAAATGGAAACCCATGTGCTAACTAGGGCGACCATGGAGGGTATGCACTACTAAAAAAAGTTATGACGTGCATACAGAGTGGCTAGTGTGGCAACCCGATGAGATTGAACCTAAGGTACAGTGACGAAAAAATGGACGGTTAATAATGCAAGATGGTGAATGCATAGAAAAACATATCTTATATGTTGGTTTAAAGACCATGTACCTCAAGTTTAGTGGAAGTCGCCATATTTGTAAAAAATTCCTCGTAATCTTGTCAATAGAAGTAAACTAGATTTCGAGGTCAATTTAATAAAAAATGGCATGAAAATAACAATAAGCTCTAATAATTAAACGAAACCCACTTACTTCATATCAATGTGAAAAGGGATTTTTTATTCCCCAAAGTGTTATAAAATGAAACTTACCATGGTAAAAAGATCATTTGTCATTTGCAAAGAGAGGTTAGTGGAGAGCTTGTGGAGAATAAACTCCTCCAAGTGTAGGTATCTGGAGCTCATTGCGAAAGATATTCTCAACCATTTGGCGTTATTTCTGATCCAGGTAAAATATGATAGCCCTATTCTAATTTTCCTTGTCTGTTTGATTGGATTTGTTGAGAAAATTTGTGGCCCAAGGGTGTTATTTGTTTGAGAACGTGGGCAACGCTTCTTGTGTTAGGGAATCAGGACTCTCATCACATGACACCCCTATGACATCATGAAACTAGTCGCATGATGTCATAGGGGAATTGTGTGATGAGGCACGCAGTTCCCTAGCACAGGAAACACTACCCAGGAACTCCAAAAAATAAGGCCCTTGGGCCACAAATTTTCTCAACAAATCCAATCAAACAAACAAGGAAAATGAGAATATGGTTATCATATTTTACCTGGATCATACATAATTCTAGCAAGGTGCCACACTCCATCCTAGGCGTGCACAATGGATCGACGATCCGTATACAAAATTTCTGGGTGTCTTTGCTAATGAGGTGCTTTTCTCATGGATGTATAGGTACACATGAAGTTTGATTGAGTGGAAAGAAGGAGCAAATGAGGTTGATGATTTTTCTTCCCAAGAAGATGTTGTGACATTGGCAATGCTTCAAGATTATGGGCTACTAAAGTTTTTCCGTTGTACATTACTAGGGTCCCATGGGTACTTACTTCACAAATTGGTTTAGTATTGGAACCTAGACCATGAGTGATTCATTGTGGTTGGGAACATACTTAACCTAGACATGGATGACATTTACTTATGTACTAGTTTTTCATGGAGGTGTGTGCCATGGAGGGTGGACTATATGTCAAGAAGATATGATCATTCCATTATGGACTACATAGAGAAGTAGTGTTGGTATGGGTCACATCGGTCGAGTGGAAATATCTTGATCAGGGATATCATTGAGTTTCCTCTCAAGACTATTTTTTTTTAGCATAATATGAGTGGCGTGATCGATAACACCAAACCTAGCCACGAAGTCAAACATGCAGGGTGGCCCTGATGTGTCTAGAGCCCATGATTTTCAATTGGTGCGAGGGAGTTTTAGCGTACATGAAGGTTCAACTAACTCGAGGTAAGATTAGGAAGTAGAAACAATTTGGATATGGCTCCCTTCTTGTGAATATTTTCATATGGAGAGTACGTCAACTGAGGCCTCAAACAATGATATGAGACCTGGTGTCACAAGACCCATGGATGATACTATGGTTAGAATACATGGGAAGAGTACCAGGGGGAGGGCATGCAGATTGCTATGAACTTGGTTTTACCAACTGGTGGTGAAATCAAGTTGTTGGGATAAAAGAGTTCCCTTATGCAGACACTGAATTTAGTTAGAATCTAGAGATTCCCCTGCCACTGGGAGAGGCACTAGGCCCAATGGATAAATGTGTTTTTTGTTTTTACATATTCCCATGTTTTTTCATTTTTTGGTGGGTGAAATATTACTGACACAACTTTGTTTTGTCGTAGATGTAGGACTGGAGAATCCAGAAGGAAGGGGTTGAGTTCACCATTAGATGTATGACATAATTTAGAGGGGATAACCATGTGATTACCCTCATGTTATAGGATCAAATGCATGTGCACCTAAATAAAAACTTGAAGGTAGTAAACATGAGGATGACTAGCCAATGGAAACCCCATTTTTGTACTAGATATGATTATTATCTAGTCAACATTGTTTGTATCAGGATTCCAGTAGAGCCCCAATTTTGTATATGCACCTAATTTTGAAGGATGTAACACACTTTTTGATATACAAACACACACACAAACATATGTTTATATCAACTGCTACTAATGGATTTTTAATGATGTGATTGTCAACCTATGTGTGTGTACATGCATGCTAGATGAATTAACTAATAAGAAAAATTTCAGTCTAACATGTAATTAGCCAATTCATCAACCAACATATTAGATCCTATTAGAATATGGAAATAATCAATATACTCAAAGTAGCATTCAAGAATATGAACCCTAAAATACTTACAAAATAGTATGACATGTCTAACAATATAGGTTTGATTCAACTATGAGACCGCAAGTTGGGATTCTAACCTGACAACTAAATGACATATTCCAAGGGAAAGAACCTTAGACAACAATTCAATGAAAACATAATATTTTGTGATTTTATTGGTTGTAGGACCAAGGTAGACACTTTCTAAACTCATTAGATCATCAGTGGGAGAAAATATCAACCAAGTGGAAGAAGCTATATTGTGAGTACTATGATTAGCACCATCAACATATCCCACATAGACTGAGGTGGAAGATTACATTTGCAAATCAAGCATAAATCATGATAAGTAATGAAGTAGGGGCCATGCCAAAGGGGTTAAAACTTTCCTATGCCTAATGTGTCATAGTCTTGATCATAAACCAATACCAAGTATCCCAAGGTGGCATCATGACATTTTTCATCAAGACATGCTAGGTACAAGAGACACTCCTCATCGACAGAGGTGATCGATAGGAGTTATATGACAAGTTTCAATGAAGGGATTTTTCATTCAATCAACAATATTACCTCCAAACCATATACAATTTGGAATGGTGTAAACTTAGTGGTAGTTTTGGATAAGGTACAATATTCCCATAATGTCAAAAATATCATAAGATGATAGTTTATCTAGTGTTTTCCCAACATCCTCTAGATCATGGTCTTTAGGAATGATTAATGGCTTCTATTTGGCCATTAGATTGAGGATAATAGGGTGTCAGGATATCTCAAGGAAGCTAATTCGATCATCATATTGTTATGAAAATGGGACCCATGGTCTATCACTATGGTATTAGAAACATTGAACCTAGAAATAATTTGATTGAACATGAAAAGAGAAGTGGTGGTGTTGTCATTTGGAAAGGTAGGAAAAGCCTCAACCCATTTAGTGAAGTAGTCAATAGCCATGATGATGTAGCCATGACCATTGGTCGAGGTAGTCTTACATTTCATGAAATCAATCCCCCATTTGGAAAATGGACAAAATGTCACCACAATATTAAGAAAATCAGGATGAACACGCATATTACGAGTGAATATTTGATAGGAATGACATTTTTGGACCAAAATCATAAAATAATTGAAGATCATAGGCTAGAAGTATCCCACACATAATATTTTTTGGGCAATGGCCAACCTAGAGAGATGATCGCCACATTCTCCAACATGGCATTCATTCATAACTCGTTCAACTTACTCATGAATAATGAAAGGACGTAGTATTAAATCAACCACTCAACGATAATTGGTATGATACATAATGATGTAATGTATAGCCCGATGCCTTATGCAATTATTTTAATCATGGTAAATATGAGGATGGAAATGTTGGTTCTGGAGGTGGACCAATACATCTCCATACCATGGATTAGATGCATCAATGAGGAATAAAAATTCATCGAAATATGAGTCATTAACCACAAGTTCAACATTGACTCAAGGAAGTTTGAACATCAAATCTGCAAAGGCCAAGGATTTCTTAGACTTGGAGGAAACAAAATCTAGGTCAAACTCTTGGAGGATTACAATGCAGTTTAAGTAATTTCCCCTAATTCTCTAATGGTTGAGGATGTAAACACAGTTACCAACTTTTAGAGTTCTCATTTTTTGGGGGGTCACATTTTTTATCTTGTTTTGAAAATTTGTGCTACCAGTAGCACCCCCCCTGTTATAACCCTAATTTGTACTAGACATGCTTACCTGGAATCAGGCCATCTCAGATTCCTTCTTTGCCAAAGCACCACTGAACAACTCTTCTTAAAAACACTTTTTATAAAGGCCCACATGCCCTGCTCTATTACTGCATGTGTGTACACACTAGCTGACCCAAAACAACCCGCGTGTACCTAGAAAAGCACAAAAAAATGAAAGTTGCCGACATAACACACAACTTTGGGTGAGTTAACTAAACCTTCCAACCATGCATGATCGAGGGTTTGACCAAATACCTAGCTTCTTCTAGCCTATAAAAGAAGGGTTAGGGGTCCCATTTGGAGGAGGAGAATCATAGTAAAGAAACTATACCCGATTGCGCATTCCCTTTGTCCCAACCCTTTCGCCATCCTTGTTCAAAGAGAAAGATAGGGAAAAGAAGTTGGAGGAAAGTTGAAGAGGAGCCCAGGACCAGGTTCGTGGAGCAGCGTTCGGCTTCATCATTGTAAGTTGATTTGTTGAAGTTAATAATAAAGAAATACTTTTCCCATCCCACCATATGATGTTTTCATGGTTTATTGCATACTTGTTTATTGAATCTCTAACCCATTAAATCTATATATAAAATGCATGTGGAGTTTTTTGTTTGTTTTCTGTGAATGCACGTCATCCTTGGGAGGATAGCTGCAATCAAAAAGAGATCAAGCGTGAGGAAGGATCTACATCAAATGCCTAAAATAAGGTATGCTTACTTGATCTTCTCAACTATGTATTTGCTTAAGAATAATGGGTATTAGGTTTAGGATGATGGTAGAAAGTAGAAATCTTTAGGTATTTTCGGCATGCATAATTAAACCCTAAGTGCTAGTCCGTAGAGGGATTTCCCACTCAAAACATAATTGGCGACCATAGTGGGGAGATCTCTAGGGTTCCTAGAAATATTTGTTTGGGTATTTTTAAGAACTGGTTTCATTTCCTATTTTTAAAGTTTCTGCAAATGTCTGAGCTAGCAGAGATTCTGTTCTTCCATACCAATGATCTCTGTTTCTTTTCTTGACTGCATTTTTTTTTCCGAGACCCACAGAGGTACACGCGGCTTGTATAAGGTCTAAATGCGTGTACCCACGCCTTGCATTCTAACAGCCCACGTGTACACACCAGCTGAGGAAGTGTCAGTCACGTGTATGATTCCAGAAAATTTCATTTAAAGAGGCAGTCATCCTCTTCCCTGTCAGAATTAGTCCTTCTTAGGAGTTTTCTGGAACTCTTTCTAGTCTTTGTTGTTTTCAATCTATAGCTTAGGTTTCACCTCAGATTGGTTTGTTCTATGAAGTTTTCCTTGAATTATTTTCTTTTTCTGTTAAAGTAAGTGTCTGAGTCTTCAAGAGATTCTGGTTCTCAGTACCAGTGGTCTCTGCCTTGGTTGGCTTGCTTAGATTTTCATTTGTCTTAGAGTTTTAGATATACACATGGCCTATATAAGGCCAGCACGCGTGTACACATGCTCTGACTTTACATAGCTCATGTGCACACACTTGCTATGGAACTATCAACAGTGTGCTTGTGGAGAGAATTTTTGTTGAAGGTGAGGTAGTCATCCTTTCTTTGGACAAGAGTTATACCTCTCAGGTTTGGGTCTCTTTCATAGTGGCCAGTAACTTAGGTTTGATTACAACAATAACTTTCTTTTTTCATTTAAAAGTTTTCCTCAAAATTTTTCTTTTATAGGGTTTTTAGACAAGTGTGAGAGTCCAATTTTAATTTTCTTGTGTGTGATTTTTAAAGTGACTCTTTGCAATCTACGCTTAGGCCAGAAGTTTTCATGGTTTTTGACTTGTTGATATTTTTCCTTTTTGCACTGTGAGCATTCAAATAAAAAAAAATATTTTATTTCTTTGTTTGGTTAAAAAGTGTTGTTTTGCATTAGTAACCAGGGAAAAGTCTTTGCTTTCATAATTTCTTGACGGTTTACTTAGATCATAAGTAGCTCATATTCGAGTGAAATCCTACTTTGAGTGTGTTGATCAAAGATCTTAGAAAAAATTTTAAGTTTGAAAAGTTGTTTAAGAGTTGAGTGAAGTAAAGGTTTTTGTTTCCATCTTTTTGTTTATTTTTCTTTCATCTTTCAAACATAACTAGTTTCACTTTCATAACCTTTGACTTAAGACAAGCCAAAAAAATTAATGCTAAATATAAAATTCATTAGACTTTTTATGCTTGTAGGGTCAACCAACTAGTTTAGGGTTAGGGCCTTGAATTAGGTTGGAGAGGAAATTCTTCAAGGCCATTAAAATCAAACATTGGAGTCTGAGATGGGAGAGTCAAAATCCAGTATCGTGAAAGCTATCTGAGACCCCCCTCTAACAGAAGGGATAAACATGAGGTCACGTGCAGAAAGGTAGCAGAGATAACCCCTCCAAAGCTGGACCAAACGTAGTGGAGAACACATATAGAGGGTTTGTCTTGGGATTCCGTCGATTGCATTTTCCACAGAGCTTCATGTGTCTCAAGTCCATTTGAGGTCCTTAGTTTTCTTTCAGACCACTTGCTTTCGATACCCTTGATAGGTTTCAGGCTCGATACCTTGCTCATTGTGGTCTACCTGACTTTTGACTGTACCCGCTTGGTGATTGTTCGCACGTTGGCAACCTAGTTGCCTATCTTTTTAGGGACATACACAGGTGATTGCGGGGATATACCATGGCAACTAAGATAGACATCGGGCCACGCTTTGTAGAGTATACCCAGAGGGTGCCTCCATGTTCAATTTTCACTTGCAATAGTAAGTTTCTCCAGTGTTGGTTGTTGTAACTGTTCTTCTAATTAGTTTAGTGTTTGCTTGTTTTATCTTGTAAGGACTTTTTTAGTGTGTGTTGTTTTTGAGCGAATAGACAACCCTAGAGTGTCTTTGATATTCTCACATAGTGGAATATCAAAAGATCCACTAGTCATGAAGGCTTCTGGGCCTATCACCGGTTACATTGGAGCCACCCCCGCCACCACTAAGGTGAAAGCTAGAGCAACAAGGGTATTTTGAAGTGACCGGGTCATAAGAAATTGTGCCCGACCAAAATCCAAAGGAAATGACCATTTTAGACTTTGGAGCGAAAGCTCTTGGTCCACCTGAAGCTACAACCACTGATCTTTTGGCACCCATCATCGTACTGATTCACCCTTTTGAGGGCCATACAGTGTCGCTTGCAGCAATGGAAACAAATGTTGTCACTCCCTCTGAGAATTCTTCAATTCCCACTATAGTTGTCACCATAGGAGAGTTTCCACCTCCTAACCCACCGTCACCAGTCCAAGCCACCATGGTCTCGACTACCTCTACCTCGCACAGTGGTCCGATCCCGTCTATGGAGGTGGCCACAACCCCTTTCACACCAAGTGCGATAGGCCCTCTGTTCTCATACAGGATGCCTAGCTCAAGTACAAGTCCTATACTTTCCTACTCCACTTCACAAACTTTAGGTCTCGGGGTAGGGAGCTCTCACGCTCCTCTGCAAGGCCACATGGGGGGAACTTCAACTCCTTTAAACACTTTCCCTTACGGGGGAGGTCATATACCTCCTTCATCCCCTTCTCTCGGTGACACGCATCAACAATCCACTGGGCCACCTGGACACCATAGTTTATTTGGAGCAGGGAGTCAAGGATCGCCTTCGCATAATATTTTGGTAGGTTTGACACCATTTTCTTTGTTCGGTGTGTTTGGTAACAATGCCTTCTCATCAGATTCTTTCCCAACTAGGGGCAACCCCATTTTCGGACAACCTATTCCTATGCAGGGTACTATTCCTGCATATGGGGAAAACCCAGGAATTTCTTTCACATCTGGGCCTTGGAATTCTTGGCAGGGATCCCTTCCCTCATCAGGAATGTTAATATAAGGCAATTCTTTCCACAATCAATGGAACCCCAGACAAGGTACTATGCCTATCCCCATTAGATCAACATGGGGCAACCCTTCCCAAAGTCCTCTGAATGTAATGCGTGCCCATCCATCTACGTCCTATTTTGGGAATCAACCGATGATGTCTCCTCACACACAGAATCCGTACGCTAGTCATGGACATGGTTTTTACCAGAACCCAGGCCAGCAGCTGAACATTTCCTGTCAACCTGGTGCCAGTCAAACTCCAGGTCCCTTTTTCCCATGTTATCACCAACAACCCAAACTACCTTTTCTAGAAACCTTGCATTTTCCAGAATTGACAAGGTTGTTGAATGACCCTATCTGTCATGATCTACATTGGCCTCCTATGCTGACAAAGTTGCCTTCGGACATACCAAAGTTCGAAGCCAAGCCGAACGAAGATCCAGGCGATCATGTGACTACCTTCCACCTTTAGTCCTCATCTAACTCATTGAAAGATGACTCCGTACAGTTGTGATTGTTTCAACGTACTCTCATTGGGAGTGCTGTGAAACGGTACATTGAGCTCGACTGCTCAAGATACTCTTCCTTCGACGAATTGGCAATGGCCTTCCTAAACCATTTCCAATTACCTGTGAGATACGACGTTGGCACATAATTGTTGGCCAATTTCTCACAGACAAAAGTTGACCATATCTCTAATCACATCTGATAATGGAGACGTTAGAAGAGTTATATTAAGGTGCTATTCCCACCAGCATTCTTTCTCGAGTAGTTCCTTAATTCTTTGGTCCCACAATTATCCAAAGACGTCGCGACATCAGGAGTGTTTTCCGAAGAAGATGCCATCATGAGAGATCAAGATCTTGAACTCATTTATTCTCAGTCCATTTTATTATACGAGATCTTGCTAGATGCGTCACGCTCAATACTCAATAAAACTAGACAGAGAGTTGGACCACATGCCGATGGTATTGTTGGTTTAGCACAAACAAAGCCCACTGGAAAATTGGTGAAGCAATTGCAGCAATTGGCTATACAACACACAATGGCCAACCAAACTACTGTTTTGTCTTCTTCCCCTACTAAAACATCGAATGTACACATAGTGCAATCGAAAAATCCAAAGGCCACCCAATAGCCCGAAGGAAAGAAAAAACAATGAAAGAAGGGTAAGGGGGATAAGAAACCCACTGATAATGCTGGCGCGAGAAACACTGAGAAACGGAAGGTGAGGTATCCATGCAACCTGTGCATGGAATACCACTCGATCCACCAATGTCCTTGACTTGCAGAGGCCCAAACATTTGTGACACAACAACAAATTATTGTGTTAACCAATCCATTTCAGCATGGGAAAAACCTAACCCAATATTCTACAAGCGCGGAAGGGGGTAGTCAAGGACCCTCTCCGTCTTCAAATAATCTTGCATCCGTGAATGTATATATGATGAAGGGTGATTCTTTTATATCGACTAGAGCGCATGACTACAGTAAACCAAGCACTTCTGAGAAGGGAAAAGAAGCCGAACTCCCATCTCTTCCTCTACAAATTGAGAAGACTTTGGGCAAAACAATGACATGCATCCCAAAAGTCACGTTCAAAAAAGATTCTCACAACCCAAACACAAGGGCCACCCAGAACTATTCTGTGGTGGAGGATTTGTCTCAAACCCATGCGATGTCCGCTTTGGAGGTCCTCCAAAGCTGCCCTTCCCAGAGGAAAGCTTTGTTAACTGCTTTAGGATCTACCAAGACTTGTAATACGGGTACCATCATGCTAGATACAACCGACTTAAAACCTCATCTACCTTACCACATAGCGTTTTAGATAGTAGTGGCTCACCCCACGAAAAATTTTACTCAAAATATTTTCTGCACAGTGGTTGATGAGGGTGCCTCGACATGCGTTATGTCATTGGCATGTTGAAATTCCATTGGCCAACCCTTTTTGTCTCCGTTGCCTACTCTTCTCACTTCTTTCGATGGTCATTCATTCTAACCACATGGTATCATTCCCTCTTTCCCCATGCAGTTGGGAGGGAAGACCGTGTGCATCAAGGTAGAAGTAGTCGACGCATCCCTCGACTACAATATCTTGTTAGGAAGGAGTTGGACTTATTCCATGCAAGAAATGGTTGCTACAGTTTTCCAGGTCTTGTTGTTTCCACACGTGGACCAGATTGTGACCATTGATCAATTGTCTTTCTCCAGACGTGACCCTTCATTGGGGGTGTTTGCGGTCCCGATGATTGATAATCCTTAACCAGGCATAGTCAATGTAGGGGTTGGTTTGTGCCTATCTTTGATGGGTACCTTCGATTACCCACCCCGTCAAGGTGATTTCAAGTTCATATCCGACCACCATAAGGTTGAGATTTTCCAAGTTTCGTCATTTTTCATGACTTAATTCACCAATCCGTGGATACTTCTTTCCCCATCAGCCACGATGGAGGGGACAAGGCACTCAGGCATGTCCATGCCTTTTTCCATAGCTGAAGTAGCGTACTCTTTAGTCCAAAAAGATTCATCCAACCCAGATCCAACTCCCACACAAGAGTTAGATCCGCTTCTAGAGCCTATTTGGGCTCAAGGTTCTCTCACTGACACTGATTCGTTAGACTTAGTATTACCCTCCGATGAAGCACTAATTGAAGCAATGACTAGTCCGGACAAACCCTGGCATGATCTTCATCACAGATCATACTTCCTCTCAAAGTTAAGTAGAATTGAAGCCAGAGAATTCACCTTGACTATGAATGGAGATAGGTCTTGTCCTATTAATCCCTTAGCTACACACGAGGTCTATGATGAGGGTAATATGGAAACCATCGTTGAAACCATACCGATCAATATCTCTAGAACCCCTAGCATCATGGAGAATGTTTTCATCGGAGCTGACTGCTCCCCCAGAGAGATTCAAATCTACACAGGTCTATTTAAAGAGTTTCACGACGTTTTTTCCTGGTCTTACAAGGAAATTCCAGGAATCGATCCAAAAATAGTCGAAAATGAAATCACAACTTATCAAGATGCCAAGCCTGTTCAGCAACAGCTTTGTCCAATTAATCCAAGGAAAGAAACAACCATTAAGGTTGAAGTTGAGAAACTGCTAAAAGTTGGTTTTATCTATCCCATCCATTTGACCCAATGTGTGTCAAATCCTCTGCCAATCAATAAAAAACAAGGCACGATTCGTGTATGCACAAACTTTCGTGATTTTTAAGAGGCCTGTCTGAAAGATAATTTTCCCACACCTTTCATCGACTAGATAATTGATGAATGTTCAGGTTGCGAGGCCTTGTCTTTCATGGATGGTTTTTCAGGATATAATCAAATACAAATCAAACCCGAAGACCAACACAAAACAACATTCATCTGTCCATGGGGTACATTCACGTATCGTAAGACGTCTTTTGGTCTAAAAAATGATATAGCGACCTTTCAGTGGGCCATGTCTTTCGCTTTCCATGACCTCAAGCATATAGTCGAGGACTTTTTAGATGATTTCGCATCTCGATATTACAAGAGGACGGATCATCCCACACACCTCCGACTTATCTTTGAGCATTGTCGCTACTTCCAAATTCGCTTGAATCCAAACAAGTGCAACTTTTGCGTAACATCAGGACATTTGTTAGGTTTCATAGTATCAATAATAGGGATCATGGTCGATCCTCTGAAGGTTGAGGCAATAATTCAGTTGCCTCCCCCATGCACAATCCTTCAACTTCAGAGTCTACAGGGCGAGGAGAACTTTTTAAGATGTTCCATCGCCAACTATGTCAAGATCACAAAGGGATTTATGCACTTACTGAAGAAAGACGTTCCTTTTCATTGGGACGATGCCATCGAATTCACTTTCAACACGTTGAAACATGCCCTCACAACTGCCCCTCTACTTCGACCACCTAACTATAACAAATATTTTTTATTATACTTGTCTACAATAAAGTCAACCATCGACATGGTATTAGTTCAGGAGGATGAATTGTTCTTATAATATGTGATTTATTACTTGAGCCACGACCTCGTAGGACCGGAACTCAATTATTCTCATATCAAAAAACTTGCGTTGGTAGCAGTTCATGCTATCCAACGGTTCCGTCATTATGTTCTGTTTCGCAAGACCACTGTCATTGCTATCATGAATCCATTCTAGTACATGTTGACATGATGGGTAATAGGCAGAAAGATTAGTAGATGGATAGTTTTCCTCCAGGAGTTTGACTTAGATTTCGTTTCAGCGAAATATAAAAAGTCACTGGTCTTCGCAGAACTTATTTCAGAACTTCTGGTTGATTCAGGTGATGTTGTGCCCGAAGAGTCACCTATCGGAGGAGATATGTTTTTGATCACATCTTCAGATCCATGGTACAGAGATATACTTATCTATCTCCATACTTTGAAGTGCCCCACCTCTGCTTCTCTATATGAGCGTTGACATATACACCATTAGGCTAAGAATTCTCATACTCGATGATACGTTGTATCAGAGAGGTGTAGACTGCATCCTGCACTGATGTCTCACTCATGAAGAAGCACTTATCGTGCTTAATGATTGCCATACCATAGCATGTGGCGGTCATTTTTTTGGGTTGGCAACAACCTAAAAGATTCTACGAGCAGGTTACTTCTGGCAGACACTAATCAAAAATTGTATCGAATCTGTCAAGAAGTGCCACTCGTGCTAGATCTTCTCTCAGAAGATGAGGGCACATTCCACTCCCATGTTTCCTGTCATCACAGTTGTTCCCTTCACCAAATGGGGGATTGATTACACTACAAACAACCCTCCTTCAGCAAGGGGGCACTGTTATATCATTGTAGTCGTAGACTACTTCACGAAGTGGGTTGAAGCTATGCCAATGTTTAAAGATGATGGAGAGACTACAACTCTCTTTTTATTCAACTAGATAATAGCAAGGTTCAACGTCCCAAGGGAGATTTTCATTGACCATGGCAGTCACTTTCAGAACCAGATGATGACTGAGTTAACATCAATTTGGGTTATGGAAAGAAAATTCATCATCCTACTACCCCCAAGCAAATGGTCAAGTGGAAGTTGTGAATAAATCTCTTAAGACCATCCTACAACGAACGATCAACTCAACCAAGTCAAATTGGCATTTGATGTTATACTCGACATTATGGGCTTACCGAATGTCTGTTAATACTGCAACTAGTTTCTCACCTTTTCAACTCATTTATGGGTTGGAAGTAGTCTTGCCTATCGAATGTCATATCCCATCCCTGAAGTTGGTAGTACAATTATTGCTAGACACTTCTCCACTTGAAGAATAGTTATTATACCTTGAGCGACTCAATGAGAAGCATTGTGATGCGGCCTTGGCCAATGAGGCTCACAAACATAAATTCAAGTGTTAGTATGATAGGTCTATTTGTCCTCGGATTTTCACTGAAGGTGACCTTGTCCTGGTATATGACCAAGATAAGCACCCCCTGGGGGCAGGAAAATTCAAACCCATGTGGTTCGCACCTTTCATCATTAAAGAGGTTCTAAAAAAGGGCACTTATCATTTGTTTTACTTTGAAGGGAATGCTTTGGTAGAGCCTAGAAACATAATCTACCTCAAGAAGTATTACTCATAGGCAGGTAACCATGGGTAATGTTTTGTAACATATGTATAGTCTTTGTACTATTACTTTCTAGTTTCTTTTAGTGTTATGGACGTCTCATTTTTTATGTTACCTTTCATCACTGTGGCAGATGTGAAGTGAATCCAAGGTGTTCATTGGGTACACAGACAGTGCTAGCTAGCACACTTGGAGGCTTGCCTCCACAGCTTGGGTAATTTTTTCACCTCGAGGCCAGTTATTATCTTCCAGAGGTATATGCTTAAGTGACACCACAAATAATGTCACCGAGTATAGTGTAGTTATTGAGTTTCTTCATGATGCCTTGTCATTTGGTATCTCTCATCTCTGGGTCTATCCCAACGCTCAGCTGGTTTTGTCTCAGTTAAATAGAGTCTACCATGTTCATGATCCAACTTTACACCGACGATTCCTTAGGGTACGTCTCTTAGAATGAAGCTTTGATTATATTACATATTTTCATGTTCCTAGGAGATTAAACCAAATTACAGATACTCTAGCTAATCAAATTTTAGATTGGCATCTTTCACACGTATGAAAGGACATACACATAAACATGTAAATACATTTTTAATTGCAAAAATGATCCATAAGGCACAAAAAGACATAAAAATCCATATATGACATCATAGTTACCAGAGTAAATAGGTGGATGCAAGAACCTAAAAAATATGACCAATAACGAGTCAAGGGGCTTATGCCCTCAAAAAATATATACAAGTAGTGCTCTCGGCACGTGAAAAGTCTAACTAAGGTCAGGGCCTGTGGGCCCTGTTGTACTGATCAACAACGTTTTCCAAATGTCGAAACAATCGGACCCACGTTCGTGGTGCCCCCACTACATGAGGCTGCATATATGGTGGTAGATCCTCAATATTTTCCATAGGGACCATGTGAGTGAGCGCAGTAAAGTTTTTCTCAACTCGTCTCAACACCCTCTCAGCCTCCCTGGCTGGAAGCTCTCCTGCTGCTGCTGGTCCCCCTGCGGTGGCAGGTGCGGCCCCTGGTCGAGGATGATGCATGTTCCTCGCATAGTCCGTAGGGTACACTGGTCCCACATCTACACACAAAAAACACATATCCATCAAAAACTCTGGTATAAAAAAAATGATATATAACAAAAACAACATAAAAATTACATATGTTTCACAAAAAAAAAAACAACAAAATGATGACATAAACTTACCCATCTCTCCTTGCTCCTCACCAGAAGGTACTGGTATCTCAAGATCTCTCGAGAAATCAATCCCAACATAAGGGTAATCCTCTATCACTGGGATCTGTCATGACAACCAAGTGAAGAAATCATCGTCGAAGGACTCATTGGTCCTTCCATCACCCTGTCATGGCAGTAACACTGCCCATCTACAAACTGTAGGAAGAGAGGCCTGATGTCCTCATACCACTACTCGAGGACTGAAGCTCGTAACTCTTTCAAAGAATAAAGAGCATAGAATGGTCCCAAACCTGAAGTTCCTCTATGTCTGCGACCAACAATCTGTCAACTTCCTCTTCATACAATCTAACAATGTTGTGTTCCAGTCAAATATTTGTGCATTCAAGCACTCGACTGAATAGTTCATCTGTGCATGGGACGCCTGATGTAGAGCCGTAGAACCAGTAATGCACCCAATAAGAAACACAATCGCATGTAGTGATAAGTCAGTAATCTTACTTATGGGCACCTGTGAGCTCGAGCGGTCTGTACCATCCTCACAATAAAGTCCTATCAATTTCGCTATGTTATGTGGCTCTGAAGGAAATGTCCAGAGGTTGACTGGTTCCCCTCTGCTGGAGAGGCCAGTCAAAAAATATATATCCTCTGTCATGGGCACCAGTGACTGCCCCTCTAACATAAACACCTCTACAACCGGATGCCAATAATCAACCAAGGCATTCAGTAGCCTAGGTTTTGCCAGGATAAAAGGACATAAGAAGAACTTGATAAGCCCACATTGCATCAAGGCAGCCACAACATTGGGGTCTTCCCTGACCAACTCACTAACCTCCTCATGCTCTCTTTCTCTCCAGTGAACATACATCCTGCAAAACACCAAGGTTCAGGAGGGTTAAATCTTGTTTTTTAAACTTTTTTCATTCAATAAGGGGGTCCACGCGGGTTGTAATGCTGACAGTTGCATGTACACGCGTGTAGTTTTTACTCTACCTGAATGTACACGTAGCCTATCCTAAGACAACCCGCGTGGACCTAGGTCTGACCTTTTGAAGGTCAACACCCCCCCAAAACATGGAACCCAAATAAATATTTAAATTGCAAGATAAGAGAGTTTGTACATACTTGGTCCAGACAGATGATCGTTTCATCCACTGTAGCTCCCAAAATCACCACTTTTATCAAAGGGTTTTTTTTGGCTCCATAGTCAATTTCCAAATCAACAATGGTGATAATGAGTTGTCAGCTTCTATTTATAGAACTTTTGGCCTCTTTTTGTCACATTTTTGGCCCCCCTTATCATTTTCTTTAAAACAAAAACCATTTAGAGTGATTCAGGAGTTGCATTGGAAAGGTATGATCAGGTATCCGGACAATATTTTGGATTTTTGGGTAACTTTTGATGGTCTGTGGAAAAATATCAGATGATCAACTTGAGCATATAGGTTAGGTTTATACCCTGAGTTTTGTATCTCGTTGTCTTTATTGCTTTTCCATAGGATTGATCCCATCAGGTTGCAAAACAAAACCATCATTGTTGCTTTAGAAGTGTCACGAGTTGGTGGTAGAGCTTACCAGAACATGGATGCCCTAGGTATATCATGGTTACATTATGGTGTCCTTGCTGTCTCTAATCACTGTAGGTTCGGGAGTCCTTGTTGTTTTTTCCTGATTACGATTTTTGAGCCTCATTTGCATGATTCCTTTTCACTCTTGACCCTACCCTCGGGACTCCCAAAAGACAAAATGCATCTTCTTTTAAGCCCTTTTCAGACCCTCTAAACATGAAAATATTTTTGAGCAATCTTGTGGCCTTTCACGCTTGTTAAACTGGAATTTGAAGTCACGTCTGTCCGACGGTAGTTAACCCCTTTTTCGGTCCAGACGGACAACTGTATGAACAAAGGTATACTCTAAGGAACTTCAGTTCTTTAGAAGAGTACTCTCAGGTATCATTTTAACCCTTTTTTGGGCCTGAGGGACAAAATTTACAAAAAAGGAACCCCCATGGAGTTCGTAGTTAAGATCTTTTCAGACTCCCTAAAATTGAAAAGATCATTGAGTGACCTTATTCTTTCACACTCGTTAAACTGGTCCAGAAGAACATTCTTGACAGAGTCCATAGTTAATCTTTTTTCAGACTCCTTAAAAATGAAAAAATGGTCGAGTGATCTTGTCTTTATCACACTCATTAAAATGGTTTTGAATAGACGTCTTGTTGGTGCTAGTTTACCCCTTTTTCAAACTGACTAGACTACCTTCGAAAAAGGTACCCCAATGGAGTCTCCTTTTACATTTTTTCAGACTCTCTAAATATGAAAATCCATCAAGCTTACCTTCTCTGGGCTCATTAAACTTACATCGAAGGGCATTACCATTGTGTGTTTTGTTAACCACGTTTGCACATCTGCGTCTTTGGTCTAAATGTTGGCTCCATGTTGCTCTCAACTGAACCATCTGAAGCATACCTTATATGCAAGCTTTGTATCACGTTGCCTCTGTGTCTTGACACCTTTGGCCCCTGGAGGATTTTTCCTGCGTGTCATTTCTCTGAACATCAGTCTTGTCCTTGTGCCTTGAACTTGTATGTTTTCAACACTCGCTCCTCCATTGTAACGTAACATTCTTTTATTCTTTTTCCAAAAAAAAATCGTTGAAAAAGACAAAAAAATCAAATATACCCCAAAAAGAAGAAGGGAAAAGTATTTTCTTTATTGGAAGCATAATAAGTCTCCCTTGGATAAATCACTTCTGTCCATTTGTTCGTACATCTTTGGGATTTAATACAACCTTAGGAAGCTTTTCTTGCTACATAGAGTTGTGTCCTCCTCCGTTTGGTTATTCTTCAAAACATATGGAGAGTTTGCGTTGCCTCCTACCTCGTAAACTTATGTTAATGCCATGCTGCCTAAGTCTCATCATTTGTTGTGCTATTTTCCAAGGGAAGTTTTTACCAAGCTTGAGTCGGCTCCTCTGTAGTTTGTTTCTTGCCCTCATACCCGGCCATCCTGAATGTCCAATCAAGTATTTGTTCGAAATCAATGAAGCCCTCAGTCTGATCGTCAAGATTCTCTAGTCCATGACCGATGAGTCGTCGAAGACCTCTAGGTAGTGAATTCTTACACTCATATTACACTCCTACCTGAGTTTTGAAGATTTTGAAGTTGTTGCTCGAGCTCTGAAGACCTCATCTCCAACCATCAGGCCTTATCATCTTCTAAGAAGATGGATACTCTACATGTATATCTTTTTTATTTTGAGATGTAGTTGCACTGTGTATTGTTCACGGCTACACCTTATATATTTATATGACATGGATCTACAGTGTATTTGATTGGTAGCCATGATTTTATTTTACCCCAACCATGGGTATGCCCACCTCCGTGAGACAATTGTTATTTTTGCAGACGACGCCTCCTGATTTTTGGTCCCTAGGCTCACTTGTTCGGCATATCAGTAAAGATTGTTAATGTATTTCGGCCATCAGATGCTCTTCTGACCTCACACATTAGGGGGCATCTGTTATAACCCTAATTTTCACTAGACATGATTACCTGACATTGGGCCATCTCAGATTCCTTCTTTGCCAAAGCATTGTTGAACAACTCTTCTTAAAAACACTTTTTATAAAGGCCCACATGCCCTGCTCTATTACTGCATGCGTGTACACACTAGCTGACCCAAAACAACCCGCGTGTACCTACAAAATCACGAAAAAAGGAAAGTTGTTGATGGAACACACAGCTTTGGGTGAGTTAACTAAACCTTCCGACCATGCATGGCCGAAGGTTCGACCAAATACCTAGCTTCTTCTAGCCTATAAAAGAAGGGTTAGGGGTCCCATTTGGAGGAGGAGAATCATAGTAAAGAAACTATACCCGATTGTGCATTCCCTTTGTCCCAACCCTTTAGCCATCCTTGTGCAAAAAGAAAGATAGGGAAAAGAAGTTGGAGGACAGTTGAAGAGGAGCCCAGGACCAGGTTCAACAGTGTTTTTAATCAGTTTTCCATGCTTCTTTCAATATTAAAAATGTTGTGTACCATTTAATTTTTTGAAATTAATATTTTTCATATAATTGTGTCTAAATTAATTTATGGTTCCATACTTTTTAAATATAGTGGAAAATATCATTGTTAACACATTTGTTTACCTTTACTTTAATACATAGAAAATAATTCTAGTTAAATAACATTATTTTTAAATATTTAGTAAAACAAATATACATTTTAAATCAATATATAATAAAAAAAACCTATACATTTCGGAACCTATCTGTTTAAAATAGCATGTCAAATAAAGCATTTTTATGGACATAATCGAACAAAAAAGTGATTTTTTTTTTTTTTAAATTAACATGTTTCCCCATATTTTTATACATTTGAATTAAAAAAATGACAACATTTAATGTCATTATCCCTAGTATAGTGATTCACATACAAATAAAAGTTAAAAGAAAATAATAAAAAATATTCATCATAAAACAACAATAGATACACATTCATTCTTATTTTAAAATCTAAAAGTCAAAACATTACAGTTATAGCTGATAAAAAATTTGCAAAACTGATTATCGTTTTCAAGGGAATCTTAAAACTGGTCAACAATATCATATATTCCAAATTCATCATTCTCAATAGACACATTATCATCTTCTTAGATATTATTATGTGCTTCCATTGTGTCGTTTTTCTCTTCCATTGGGTCTTTGATATCAACAAGTTCTCCAAAGTGATCCTTTCCATTCAATCCTCCTAATGGTACTTGAGGTTCCTGTGACATTTTTTCCACCTTTTATTCATTAAAATATTCTTTCCTCAAGCTAACTTCTTGCATTTCATGTATAAGAGCCGAAATAACATTAATTCTTTACTGAATAAAACCACACTGTAGTGGGTTACTTTCAATGGTTATGCATTTTCTTCCTTTCTGTAAGCAACATGCTAGTGTTTTACCTAATCACCAAATAAAAAAATAAATAATTAAGTTAAATAATGTAAAAAAAAATAAATTAAAAATAATAAATATTGAAGTATGATTTCATAAATGTTAGATCATAAGTCTTACCTGAACCCAAGAACAAATCAAAAACCCAATCTCCTTCATTTGAAAATGTATCTATAAGATAATTCATTAATTCTTGTGGCTTTTGATAAATGTTAACAATCTATCCTTTCATATCATTTTCCCCATATGTTAGCTTTCTAACCACAACAATGTAAACCAATAAAATACCAGGCTTCCCTCCATCCTTTACATTAACCAGAATGGAATTATAAGAATGATATTTTTTCAAGCTTGCAAGATGTATACTCTCAATATCACATGTAAGTGGTTCTCTATTGGAGCTCTGAATATTAGGCTTTTGTTTGTAACATAAATAAGTGCAAATTCAATTAACTTGTGAATTAATAAAATCGATTTCTAATCTTAATTGCTAAACATACACTTTTAATATCTTACCAAAAAATATGCATCCTTGTCTTTTCTTTTCCCCTAAAGCTTGATTGTACTAATCCTTGTTGTGTGTCTGAATGAAAAACAAGAAATATCCAAAATGGTGATGTTCTGACTTCCATAAATCCCATAACCACTTTATTGAAAGTTTGGTAAGTATAAGGCTCACTATCATATCCAATGTTTTGGATATTATAACCATGAGGGATATCCGCAATAACTAGGGAGTATTCTTTTTTAGGAACAATATTTGCAATTTTTTCACAATCACCTAATATCACTTTATACTGAACAGTGTCAAGCCAATTTCAAATATAGTGATCAAAGGTGTTGTCAAGTTCAACATTTCGAACACGTCTCCTTCTTTCTCTTTCAAACTCTGCTTTTTGAATAAAACTTTTAAAGGTTTCAGGTACTCAATCTACATTCTTCTTTGGCATGTTTAATGAAACAAAAAGTTTATAGTTATACATCTATACCTAATAAAATAGAAATAAATTAAACTACACATGAATAATATGAACGTAATAAATCAACATACCTTTTTGAAAGCAACAAAAAATTGTTTCAGTATTGTTGTATAACTTGAATCTAGATAGTTGAGTTTAACATCATCCCAACTCTCTTCATTCAACATCTTAACCATTTCCTCTTGTATTCTCATATACATCTTGTGACTAAATAAAATAAATAAATAAGGTTATAATGATATATATAATAAAATACTTATAACATTGATATGCTAAATTGAAAAAAAACAATTTTCTTGTCCTAACATAAATAAAAATAACTCAACAAACTTACTTTTTAAATTCGTCACACATTTCTTCCATTGATAATTAACCCGACCTTACACGTGATAATATATCTATGATATTTGTTTCATCCTTCTTTCCTTGTGTTATTTTCTAAGGTGTTATAGTCATATCTTCTGGAAGATTCTAGATTTCAGGACTTGTCTTAGGTGTGCTACATATTAAGGGTTTAGCCTTCTTAACTCCTTGATTTTTTATACCAATATTTTCCCTTAGGTCGAAGATCTCATCTATCGAATCACATACCTGTCTAGTTCTAAATCTCAATTAAAAATAACCATCCACAACTCTGAATACATTACTTCCTTTGCAAATTTTTTCTTTTGCAATTTCATCATCAATTGGGAAGCCTATTTCCATACAACATTGATTTTAAAACTTCACATCAACATTTGATCTCTCCCCACCACATATTTCAGAAAAATCATTATGGATAAATCTCACCCTTTGAATGAAATTCACCGACATCCTATACTCATTATCTGTGTTATGATCCAATGCCAATGACTTTGCTTCTACATCTGTTAAACTAACATAAATTATACATTTGACTATTTCAAAAAGACGGTTATTGGGATATTCTTGAATTAATTCTCTTATATCCTCTACAGAATGATTTCCTCCAATCACGTAATATTTGTAGTCAAAAAATTTTGATCTATCAAATTCATCCCTACTAGGAACTTCCATTGAATGAACAAGAGCTAGGTAGTCAACCACATGTGAATATGGATTGTACATAATCAATGCTTTCAAATTGTGAGTATGCAAGTGATGCAATTTTCTAATTTGATATTTTTCTTTCCCTTCTATGGGTTTATAAAGATGATTCACATTCAACTGAAATGTATGGACATCATCAACTAATTTGGTTGTCCTCAATTTATTTCAAACGAAATTTTGTGTTTTTTTTCATAATATGATCCTCTAGATCAACACCTAGTGTTATTGTTTCTTTTCTAACTTTTGGACTTTCATTATATCCATAGTATTTTTGGAACAAAATGAAAGCAGAGATATTACAATTAAATACACATAAAATTGCCAGAAAAAAAGAAATACAACAATAAATGATTTCTATTAATGAAAGAAATGTACAGAGACTGTAAAAACACAGAGTGCAAGACTCATTAGAATGGTGGCAGATTTATCTCTGAGAAGAGATTTGACGGCTACGCTCATTCGCAAGAATATGATTAAAATGAGGCTCTGAAGGTATTTTTATGATAAAAATGAATTCCAAAACCCTAGACACCCAAAAACCTAACCCTAGGAGATGAAGTGCCAAAAGTCACATGGGCCCCATTGGGGTAAGTTAGTACATTAACTTCTTGGGGTCATAAATTTTGCATATGATATTTGTTTTAGGTGTGTGATAGCCCATTGGAAAGGTATTTTCAAGAAATACACATTATGTTGTCAAACTCGGACTCTGTCTACAATTTGATAGTGACAATCTAAGAAAACATTGTTCAGAGCCCCAAAATGACCCTAGAAGTACATAAAGATGTACTCACATGAAAAATTCCAAAATAATCCATTTGGAATAGGTGGGAGGCCACCAATATCCACCTGGATTCTATGTAGGGATTCAGGACAATCCCATAGGTGCAAAACCCACAATTACAAACAAATGTCCATATTACAGAGAAATGTGTTGAACTGAAAATTATCGAGATGAGCCAGTTGGATTTTGGAATGGGTGGGTGGATACCAATATTCACCTGGATCAACCACATGTGCATACAGATTGTACATAATCAATGCTTTCAAATTGTGAATATGCAAGTGATGCAGTTTTATAATTTGATATTTTTCTTTCCCTTCTATGGGTTTATAAAGTTGCTTCACTTTCCACTGAAATGTATGGCCATCATCAACTAAGTTTGTCGTCCTCAATCTATTTCGAATGAAATTTTGTGTTTTTTTCATAATACCATCCTCTAGATCAGCACCTAGTGTTATTGTTTCTTTGCTACCTTTTGGACTTTCATTATAATATTAAGAGCTAACGATGGATTCTTCATCATCAACACAATTTTATTTCCTCCTCTTATGATTTAAATGGGTTTCATATTTAAATCAACAATTTATTCATAATCAATAGGAATGGAATCATCCCCCAGGCTATCCCCCCACAACCAATTCATGGTCCTTGGAACATGACTTGGCCGTGGGGGCTGGGGAAATGTGGGGCATCACCCCATCCCCCTCACGGCCAAGCTCTGGGCTCACCTAAGGATTTTCTTGCGGGGTTTGGGGTGATGTCGGGCATCACACCGATCACATCTGTAGGCCAAGTCATGGTCCCACATGGAGGGGAATCCCACCCACTAACCACCATGGGCCAAAACTAAATTTTTTTATTAAAAAACAATTAAAAATGTAAAACGTTTATAAAAAGTATACCAATTTTTTTTTCTATTTTTCTTCAAAAACTCCTAAGAATTTTGTTAAAATTTCTTTGAAAAAGGTCTAATTTTTTTTTAAAAGTTGTGATTTCTTTTGAAAAAATTAGAAAGAATCTAACAAAATTTAGGTTTTTTTTATAATTTTCACATGAAAAAATCTCATGTAATTCAAAGATGATCTTATAAATGTTTTTTTGGTAAATGGTAAGAATTTAAAAAATAACTACCCTTTGAAATGATAGATTCTACTTGAATGTCTTCTCAGTGGTTCTCCCTTGTTGATTGCTCCAAACTATTTAACGAGTGTAACCCAATATTTAATGCAATGTAAAAAGACAAAACAAGACTGCATATATATAACAAAGATGATATAAATTACTATTAAGTGTAACGAACGTAGGATAAATAAAAAAGAAGAAGATTGTGTGTATATATATACCTGATATTATATGGATCATCGCTAAGTTTAATGAATGTGGGATCAATAAATAAACATGAAAAATATTGTAATTAACAAATAAATAACGCATTAATAGACTACAAGTTGTTTTTAATTTTGAAGGGAAAATATTAAAGGGAAAAAATTCTGGGGGGGGATTTTGAAGGGAAACTTTTGAGGGAGAAATTTTGGAGAGAATATTTAGAGGTAAAATTTTGGAGTGAAAATTTCATTCTGCAAATTATAAGAGTTTCATTAGGATGGTGAGCATTTGTATAATTCTATGTTCTTAGTGCGAAGTGATGCATTCATCAAATAAATAATATTTTATTTTTGAGACATCAACAACTTGTTCACATACCTCTTCTTTTGGGACTAGAAAATGCGATGGGAATACTTTTAATGTAAATGAGGCGTCATATTTTCCACCCAGTCAGAAGTTTGATCATAGTGCAAGCAATGTTATTCAACATGTTCATCAGGAAAGTCCTAAATTAGAGGAATTTGAAGGAACCAACGATAAAGAGGAGGAATATGATGGTGATCAATGTGTTCTGCAGTTTAATAATATTGAAAATAATCAAAATGTAGGTCGAAGTCGAGATTTTGATCACAGTTTAAATCATCGGGATGATAATTTTCCTCCAAGTAAGGATTTTCAAGGTACTGATGAATATTTTCCTCCAAGTGAGTATTTCCAAGGGACTAATGAGGATGATGCAAAGTTTACCTCAAGTGGGGTTTTTTGAAGTAGTGAAGATGATTATGCCAATGGTGGACACTCTTTACTGAGTGGAGAATTTTAAGGCAAGGTACTAATGAGGATGATGAAGATTTTCCTCCAAGTGATGATTTTCATGGCACTAATGAGGATGATGAATAATTTCTCTCAAGTGGGGATTTTAAAAGTAGTGAAGATGATTATGCCAATGGTGGACAATTTTTTCTGAGTGAAGAATTTAAACGCAACAATGTTGATGATGATGATTTTCCTCCATGTGAGGATTTTGAAGGTATTGATGAGGATGATGAATATTTCCTACAAGTGAGGATTTTCAAGGCAATAACGAGAATTGTAACATCTCTCTCTTGTGCACACTGAGAGAACTTATTCTTTGAGGACACTAGCTTTCAAGTGATCCAGATTATTATACCATTGACCGTTGATTATTATTATGAGGCATTATGGATGTGATTATATGTTATTTTTGTGTATTGACTTAGACATGTGCTATTGACTCAGTTCTCCTGAGTGTGCAAGATTTGGACCTCGAGGATGCTAAGGCAACGATGAAACCCTTGGACTCTGGATCGAGTCATGGAGTGGAATATTGGGGTTTGATTGTTGTATATATATGACATATGTGCATTTGATTAGATGTTATGATTATGGATTTTGTTCTTACATGATTCGTTGATGATGCAGGTTGACGATAGCTTGTCTACTAGACTCACATGTGGAGTAGAGGGGTCATGCATGAGTACCAAATACATTGATGGAGAGGTGTGGACAAAAACCCTACCATAGCCTACTAGCACTCCCACCGTGGCTCGAACTGTAGGTTAACGATTACCTTGTTTGAGAAGACCCACGATGTCGTGAGGTCCAACTATGACAGTCGCTCACAATGATTCTAAGGGGCATGCAATAAGGCAACGACCTTACTCCTTAGAGGCCCTTAGTCTCCCATAAGATCACTTGGCGAAGTATTGACTCCAGGGGTTTTGATGTCTACCAATTCATTCAAGAGGTGAGAGGCACCCTTGGAGCATGGAGTGTGTCCTGAAGGGCACGTCATGCAAAGGAAACATAATGAGGTGAGTGGCACCCTTAAAGCATAGTGTGCGTCTTGAAGGGCATGTCACGTAAGGGAAACAGAATGAGGCGAGTGGCACCCTTGGAGCACCTATTGCATCTTGAAGGGCACGTCACATTGTTAAATAATAAATGAATAAACCTATATGGCCTTAGAATGAATAATGTGATGAGAAACATTTAAAACAATTTCCCTAATAAAATGTTGCCCAACCTAGGAAGATAAAGTCTAGGTCTAAGTGATACTTGTGATAAAAATAAAAATAAATAAATAATAATGATAATCATCATTAATCATGTGATGAGAAAGGGGTAAGCAATTCAATTAATTTATAAAAATATTTTGGGGGATAAAATTTAAAAATGGGGAAAAGGGGGAAGTAATTGTTTTGTTACATATGATAATTAAAAAGGAAAAGGGGAAAAAGCTAATTTTCTACACATGCCAATTTGAGTTTTAAATGAAAAGGGAAAGAGGGAAATTTAAAAGAATTAGGAAACTAGGAAAAAGACGGAAACATAAAAAGAAAGGGGAAACACAAGAAAAAAGAAGAAAGACTAACTTAGTAAGGTATCTAGCATTTAAGAACTTTCTAAATTAAACTCAACTAGTGTAAGGGGGTAAGTCATTAAAATGTGTAAGGGAATATGGGGACACCTAGGAGCGATTCTAGGGATGCTTTTTGGTGGGTGAGGGAAATAGGAGTAATTAATTAATTAATGAAATTAATTTATGGTGCAATGAAGGGGATGGGTGACACATGTATGAGGAGTATTTTTATGAATTAAATTATTGAACAATAAATTAAATGGAATTTTGGGAAAGCAAATGACTTAGAATCTCTATATAAAGGAGGGAGGAGGACGACGATGAAGGTGTTCTATTATGTGTAATGTTACGCTGCAGAAATTTAGACTTGACTGACTTAGCTTGTGGGAGTTGAGATACTCATCTCGGTGAGGAGTGGTAGCTCGGCCTTGTGAGGTGATCTGGGAGATATTTGTTCTCTAGTTTAGTGTGCATGGCCCTTTGCAGCTCAGGGGTCTAAGGGGGAAGAAGAGTACCCCTAGCATTGGATGGGAGGTATCAGTGAAGTCTCATCGGTCGGCAAGCGGGAGATGCACGGAGCGCACTAGACAACGAATTAGAGTGGACGACTTGGGCTACGGTACACTTACTTTTATTCTACATGGTAGATTATTATTATACCTTACTCTTTCATTTATGTACTTTTAATTGGGTAAAGAAAATGTTTGACTTAGCATTTTAATTGAGAAATTAATTTCCCCATAGCCTTAAGCTCGTTGCTTGACTTGATTCCCTTGGCATTCGATCCTTGATTTTGTGACTGTCCAGTTGGTTTTAATTGATTTTTATGAAGAGTTTACACCTGGTCTTCATCCTCATCCCTAGTTCATCAGTCCACGCCTGAGCAGTCGGCTAGGAGCCGAATCGATGGTCGTCACTTTGGTGCACATTGACCTATAGATTCTATTGCCCTACTTTTTTGTGCATGGATGATGAGCGAAGGATGTTTTTTCCCAAGCGTCTACCCATGTTGATTGATCCTGGTTGAGTGATTGTCTTGCACCTTGTTGCGATTGATTACCTCTGCAATTGTTTATCCCTTCCCTCAACGAACCACTTATGATCCTCTATGTTTTTAATACCTTTCCTAGAAAATTTAAGTCTTCCATATATATTACATTTCCTAGCGAATTTACCTACGCATTTGATATGTTCTAAAGGAAAACTTACCTTGCGTTTAAGCATCTAGACTACGATTTACCCTCTGCATTATTGATATATTTTGATGTCAATTTGCCTTGCGTTATTCATACTTATGGCATGCGTTTTTTTTTCTCTGCAATATTGATTAGCATTAGATAGTGACCTGATGTTACAGTGCAATTTTATTTTGACTATTTTGGGCATTGTTACTCTTCAATATCATATTTCATGTGATCTCTCTTGGCTTCTTACACACAATGATTTGTAATCAGGGTGGGCACAACAACTCCATCATTACTCTGCGAATTGTTATTCTGTTGGTGAATTACTCGTAGTTTTCGATACATTCGACCACAACGATTCCCTCTGCATTTTATTGTGTTTGATGGCATTTACCCTCTACATTTCAATACGTTGAACCCTTAATTTATCCCTATGCAATTCACTTATCTGATGGAGAAATTACCTTCCACCTTTGACACATTCAACCACGAATTCCCTCTATGATTCATGGCTTTGATGGAGAATCATATGCTGCGATTTTGTTACAATTCCATTGGTTGCGATAAAAACCATACTTTTTACTTAACCTTTATTTTTATAAGGTGCAATTGCTTGAGGTAAAACTTTATTATATAAAATAGAGGCTATGTGCACGTAGTCTTCTAGAAAAGAGAGACGTGAAATGCAACCATAGTACATATATTTGCAACCAGTAATGACGCTAAAATTTAAAATAAATTGGTGGGAGGAAGGATTGGAATCTGATGCAGGCTTGGGATATGGGGCATTCAAATCATTCTATATTCGTCAGAATTTGGCGAAAGAATTTTTGAATTAATAATTTTGTATTACTAAATTTTAGTTTGATTATATTAGTAGATTCAAAAGTTGAATTCAATCTGAAATTTTGTAGTTTGCAATTGCTCAAATTGTAATTTTACAATTAAGTTGAGTGCAACTTCAATGTGGTTTTTAACTATACTGGATTGTGATTTCGATTAATCAAGTGAGAGCTGTATAGCGATAAAACTCAACAAATTGTCATGGATTTAACCCAACGATTTGAGGTTAAAACTAAGTGTTCGGTCAACATTAAAACCCAGTGAATTGATGGTTGTGTTGACAGTGTATTTAGATGGGTGAATTGAATGCACTACAGGAATGGGTATGTGTAACAATTTTTGTGCAAACGATGGTGTCCTACAGTACTATTATTATTAACTACCATAATTTTAGTGACAACGAATTTAATCAATAAATGGCATGAATGGTAGTATAATTACCACTGCTCATGATGCATGGATTCACATTTATGTATAGACAGTGAACTGACATATTGGCAGCGATTTGATTTAGGTATTAGCAACATGAATAACATTTTTGGACAACGATTACATTACAAAACAATGTAACTTCTATAGTCATCTCCCTTATAATCATATGACAATGACTTAACTAATAAACAACAAGTTTGTTTTGCAGACAGTAATCTCACTTATGGTTAATAGACAATGAGTTTGGCCATCCTTGTTGATTACATTTTATCAGCTATCGCTATGAATGATAACGTGTTTTCATGTGATTAACAAGGTGATTTATAGGTGGATGACAACTTGGTTAGGTGTTTATAATTGACAGTGTTTTAGTAATTTTGACAGCATTTAAAATGTCAGCAATTCTACAAATATATCTTTCTTATATAACCTTTTGTTTACATGTAGTTTTTTATGACAAAGTATCCCCTTTTGGACTAGCCTTTAAAGGTATAATGGAATAATCCTTTTTCTTTCTTATCTTTTCACATCTAAAAATTTAACTTTATTTAAGACCAAAATTTCTTTGAAGAGATGTTGAGGAGTGTGCACTAAAGCTGATGAATGTTTGGTGAGTTATGACCTTGATGTTCTCGATTTTTTTCTAAATTTTGTGAGATACAAATTTTACTTTGACCTTCATTAGTTGTCTAACTCTGTTCTCCTTATTAAACCCTCTCTCTCTCTCTCTCTCTCTCTCTCTCTCTCTCTATATATATATATATATATATATATATGGTTAAGAAAACGCCCAATTATTGCACTCACTATATAGAGATTTAAAATTGAAAATCCCTGCACACAAAGTTTATAATTATTACTCAATTATATTAGTTTCACAATCCAGGAGATTTCATTGATAAAAGGTGTCTCTTAAGGAGGTAAGAACCCATCGATTAGTTGCACAATTTAATTGATGGTCGATTGTCACCTTGCGTCAGTTGGCCTATCATTTGGGTGTCGGGGTTAGTCGTCTTGTGGTTGGCAGTTAATTCAGTCTCCTAGTGCATTGATGGTAGCTTGGGTTAAAGGCTTAGATGTGTTGGTTGTTTTGTGACTACTGTCATGCCTATCACCTGGTGATGACATAATCCCGGTTGAGGGGATCATTGCGCTCCCTAAGGGATAGAGGAAAATGATAACTTGGCCGAGATCTGTGCTACCCTTTGTGGGCACAGTTCACAGTAGTTGTTATGGGCATTTGGTTGTAAGGCCTTCATGCATTTGGTTGCACACCATAGAGGTTCTAGATTCTGGTCGTCGAGGGAGTTGTGTCGGGTTGGGGATGTTGTCCCTTAGCTTGTAGGTGTGGTCATGTTTGTGTTGGGTGAGTAGTTGTTTCTCCTTATTGTGTTATGCATGTTTCACCCAGTGGCTCTTGTGCTAGTGTGTGGAGTCATAGTTGTCCTTTGTCGATTTTGCGGGCATGGTGCTCACTGTCAAATGTGTTGTTTAGCGATAATTGTTGATGTTGTCCGGTTTAAAAAAAAAAAAAAAAAATTGCACTTTTTGCTTCGCTTATAGTCGTATCGAAGGGGTCATTACGAAGGGGTCGGTACTGATGAATATTTTCCTCCAAGTGAGGATTTCCAAGGGACTAATGAAGATGATGCAAAATTTACCTTAAGTGGGTTTTTTAAAAGTAGTGAATATGATTATGCCAATGGTGGACACTCTTTACTGAGTGGGGAATTTTAAGGCAACAATGTTGGTGATGATGATTTTCCTCCAAGTGAGGATTTTCAAGGTACTAATGAGAATGATGAAGATTTTCCTCCAAGTGAGGATTTTCAAGGCACTAATGAGGATGATGAATAATTTCTCTCAAGTGGAGATTTTAAAAGTAGTGAAGATGATTATGCCAATGGTGGACACTTTTTCCTGAGTGAAGAATTTAAAGGCAACAATGTTGATGATGATGATTTTCCTCCATGTGAGGATTTTGAAGGTTCTGATGAGGATGATGAATATTTTCCTACGAATGAGGATTTTCAAGTCATTGACGAGAAGGATGAATAATTTCCCTTAAGTGGGGATTTTTAAAGTAGTGAAGATGATTATGCTAATGGTAGACACTCTTTACTGAGTGGGGAATTTAAAGGAGGTAATGTTGATGATGATGATTTTCCTTGAGTAGTTTCAAGGTACTGATCAATATTTTCCTCCAACTGAATATTTTCAAGGAACTAAGGAGGATGATGAATAATTTCCCTCAAGTGGGGATTTTAAAAGCAATGAAGATGATTATGCCAATGGTGGAAACTCTTTCTCGTGTGGGGAATTTAAAGGTAACAATGTTGATGATGATTTTCCTCCAAGTGAGGATTTTCAAGGTACTGATGATGATGATGGAAATTTTCCTCCAAGTGAGGAGTTTCAAGGCACTAATGAGGATGATGGAGAATTTCCCTCAAGTGGGGATTTTAAAAGTAGTGAAGATGATTATGTCAATGGTGGACAATTTTTTCTAGGTGGGCAATTCAAAGGCACTAATGGTGATGATGATGTTTTTCCTCCAAGTGAATATTTTAGAGGCACCGATGATGGTGTTGCTGATCATGAAGAAATTCTTGTTAGAGAAGAGTTTAATGGCATTGATAGTCTTAAGGGTGATGATTATTTTCCTTCAAGTGAATATTTTCATGGAAGATCCAATGACATTGGTGAGGATGGTAGTCATTTTTCTAGTGAGTTTGATATTCCTCTTATCAACAATATTATCAATGAAGATGATGATGGACCTAGGAATGAATATCATGTTCTTAACCATTCAGCTGCAACAAATCAACGTGATCAACATTCTCTTGTTCATTCTCCTGAAAATGTTTTGTATGATATTCCTTCTAGTGATGATGAATTCATTCTAGTGAGGATGACAAAATAGTGGATACATTGCAAATAAACATTGTGTATAGGACCAGGACTACACCTTTTTATATCAATCCAAATCATTCTATTTATACAAGGTCTAGGAAATAATTTCTCACTAAATTAGTTTCCATAAGTGATTTGATTTCAAGTGAATGTTGTCAAAAGAATTGTTTGAAAAGCATGGACTACATGTATGCCTTGAATAAAAGGAAGACGTATTTTTCAATGAATAAGAGAATGAAAAATTCATATTTAATGGGGTGCATGATATCCACCAATACATGATATGATTATCGCATTGGGAATATTTTACTTTGCAGAAAGGATTTCAAAAAAGTTCACTCAATTGGTAATCTTCATTTATCAAGAATCCAAAGAACATTGGAAAAAAATCCTTCATTTTATTCAAAGGTACATCATGGATGAGAAAGTGGGACATTAACAAACACTATATTGTCATGGATGTGTGAGTTCTTTTCCAAACATGGAGAGTGTATGCCAGATAGAGAGACAATACATATTCCAGATAATTCCTCAAGGAGAGAAATCCACAACTTATACAAATAATGTGTTGAAGGTGTTGAAGGAAATGGCAATTTTCTTACATATGCATATTTTACAAGAATATGGAAGAATCAACTCAACAATGTTGGTATTCCTAAGAAGTCAAGGATGGGGATTTGCAGTATATGTTTTACTCTTAAATCAAGAAGAGATAAATCTGAAGGGGTAGAAAGAGGTATGTATTTACTATTTTTTTTTTTTTAATTGGATAGTTATCAACTATGAAAACATATTATCAATATTATTAGTTTATGTCATGTACAAATTCCATATTCAAAGAAGTTCAAGAACATCGGAATCAACAATCAAGTGAAAGGAAAATGTTGTACAAACATCAAAATAATTTTTATGATGCTCCAAACAAATATTTAGGTATGATAATCGATGGCATGGACCATAAGAAAACACTTTTACCACATTTTGTCCGTACACCAAAAAAATTACTAAAAGAGAATTTCATTCAGTTTCACTTGGTTGTTTGCATGGTTTTAATGGAAAAATATGGCTAAGGGTTTACTTCAAAACTCCAAATATTCATAATGATGAAAATATGACCATCTTCATAATTCATCATGTTCTCACTCACTGGTATGGAAATATTCCTCAAATTCTATATCTACAATTATAGAACACCAGTCGTGAAAACAAAAATCAAATAGTGTTTGGTTATCTAATGTTGGAAACACTCATGATCATATTGATCAAATTTTCATGTGTTTTCAAGTAACATTGAAGAGGAAAAATGTTGGAATCCTACCATCATTAGTTGAATGTATTAAGAAATCATGCATTCCATAACTTATTTTTCACATATTAGAAGAAACTGTGGACATGCAAATATTTATTCAGGGATCACATGGGGAAGGGAAATGTATTGAGCAACTTAATGGCATTAGCTTCTAACATCAATTTTGTTTCAAAAAATTTGATCGGAAAACACTTATATGGGGAAAGAAGTATTCAATTACTACATAATGGGGTCTTCATCTGGTTTAGAATTTTTGAAGTTCATTCCAGACCGTCCAATATTTTCATCAAATTTATTGTTATTACAATAAGTTGCTCAAATCAATAATGCACAGAGGTATAATAGAGATGTAGATTATTCTGAATGCCTGGAAGAAATAAAAATTCCATTAAAGATACATATGAGTACTTTAATGTTGTTGATTCTATTTGGTGGGAGTGTTTTTTCAATGGTCAAAGTGACATAATTTCAAGCTCAACAAATGAAGATACATTTTTCAAGACTCCATTTCATTGGCCACAAAATATACCAAATGAATTCGAAGAAAGAAACATTGTTGAACAACAAGAATCTCAAGGTGCTATTGAGTTTACACAAGTAGAGGAAAGAGAAATGTGTATTGGTTCTTGAAGATCACGTGCACAATGCGAAGCCATGGAAGAAATTTACAAGGGTTCAATACATGATATTAATGAGGGTAGAATGATTGCAGTCTTGGCGACTAAAGATCCACATGGCTATCCATTCTAGATTGCAAAGGTTATAAAGATTGACAAATAAAATGAAGATGTTATAGAAATTGAAGTGCATTGGTATTAAATAGGTACACACTCATTCAATGGTGTGTACAGGCCAAAGATGGTGGTTGAGAAACATGTTAGTAGAAAGAGAAAAAGAAATGGTAAAAAAACAACTCGCTGTCGCACTGACCTCTTAAAATTAGAGGATGTTGATATAATTGTTTATGAATTTAATTTAACAAAGAGAGGAACTCTTCACTCCAAGACAACAAATATTATCAAGAGGTCGTTGTTGGGTCGCCAAAGTACCATCTTTTTACCAACCTTTCACTTCACTTTCAATTCACTTTCACTTCACTTTTAACCATATTTCTCTTTCCCATACCCTTACATTAAACCATTTTCATGATTACATGGGTTTTTAGACATATTATTTTCCAATGCATTTATTTTAGTGTTTTTGAGTGAATTTATGATTAAATATTGGAAAAATGACATGTTTACACTTATATATGAAAGTGGGATGAGTTTCATGATGTTTACTGGTGTATTTGAAGACTCCAACCAAGTCAAACTTGACCATCAAGCCTCAGAATTCGAATTTCCTCTTCAACCCTTGGAGATTTGATGAAGATTTGGAGGATCTACTCAAGTATCTTGGATGGAGTTAATCATGAAAGAAATATTTGTGAGAGGATTTGTAGAGATATCACTTGATATGTGAGCACATGGTTGTAACCAAATATAGGACATTTGTGGATTTAGGGCCGGTTGGCTGGATCTAATTTATCTTAAACTTTTGTATAAATGGGAGTGCCTCCTCCATTTCGAGGGAGGGACTCTTGGAGCATTGTATCAACTTATGATGGAATAAGAATAAAGCTTTCTTTTCACATCAATTTTCATTCTCTAGTTTAGATTTAGAATGCTTTAGTTTATGTGTTACTTTGTTCTTGGGAGAGTGAGATCACTCCAAATAGATCATAGTAGCATTTTCTTCTTGTTCTAATGTGTTGAATAGGTTTATATGCTTTATTGTTTTTTATTAGAACTATTTGATGATCTTGATTGTTGATAAGTTATTTGAAACATTACGAGAAGATCTCTGAAAGGGAGCTAGTGTTTTCATGCCTACAACAACTAAGCCTTTTAGGGTGTATTTATTTTCCAATGCATGAGTGTTTACTTGATGATATTGATTGTTGATAGGTTTTGTAGGAAACATCTTAGAGAGGACCTCTTAAAAAAGGGAGCTAGTGTTTTTCTTTCCTACAACAACTAGAGATCTTATTAAGTGGAATGAAGAGTTAGGATTTGATTGAATTTTCTTATATTAGAGTTAGATTCCTACTCTTGCATATATTTTGTTGTCATCATCACAAGCTTACTAGCATCCCTAGTTGATAATTAAATGAAAGCAATTTAAACAATTGAATTGCCCAACATTTTAGAGATTCTTTGGGGATGGTGCTAAGGGATTAGGCATTAGAAATTTAATTCAATATGTTTTCTGCTTTTAGTTTGATTAATGAGAAAAAAGGAGGAGCTAACTCATGTGAAATGACATCTTGGTGATAGCAAGGTCTTAGTAACATGAGGGAGTTCAATTATATGATTGTTTTAGTTTTTGTTTCATGTTTGTTTTCATCAAATTTCATTCATTTCCCCATAATTTTCATTTGGTGGTGTAGTAAGATCCACCTTGTTTACTAACCATTTATAGACAAAGGATCTAGAATGCATCCTAAAGATACATTGAGGAATGGTATCAAGAACCGGTTATGCCACAATATTCATCAATTCTTCAAAAGATCTTTGCGGCAAATCGAAAGGTCAAATCAATTTCGCATATCCTTACAAACAATAAGGTACATTTTTCAAGTTGGGATATGAGCATTTCAAAAATTCTAATCGTAAATGGCTTCATTAGGAAGCATGAATATACTTAAAAATAAAAAAATAAAAATAGTTTTTTAGATAGATAGGGAAAATAAAAATAATAAATTTTTATAGCTTTTAGGATAAATTTGATGTTTTGTGGTGTAGTAAGAACCATCCATCTACTAACCCTTGGTAGGAAAGATTTGCAATAAAACAAATGGTTGAGAACAAGGAGCAGAAGCGAAGATCAAAAATGACAAAATGAGGGAAGATCCCACGAGGGAAAAAGGGACATGCATCAGGAGGAAAACAAGTGGAGTTTAAGGAGCTAAAGAATTTGAGGTTTGCATAAGAGGTAACAATTTTTTCATATGTTTTTCAATTTGTTGATTTTGAAATAAGTATGCTCTCTTCTTACGCCTAGTTGTAGTGGAAGATTAGAAAGGAAATTTGGAAATAAGTTAGTTCTGTGATGTATATTCCTCATTTGACATTTTCTATCATTTTTTTTCGACAAAATTTCATTAATAAATTCAATGCTTAAAAATTGAAAAATGATGGGTCTAGGATGTTTTTGGGTTGATCTAAAATTTCTGACCGGTTGTGCAATGGACTTTTATTTTGTCATTATAGAAAGAATATTAGTTTTTTTAAATATATATATATATATATATATATATATATATATATATATATATATATATATATATATATACATTTAAAAAACAAAATTGTAAAAAAACAAAAACAAAACAAAACTAGTTTAAAAACTATGTTAAAAATAAATATACAAACTTTAAAACATAGTTAAAAAAAAACAAAAAAAAAACAAAACAAAACTAGTTTAAAAACTATGTTAAAAATAAATATACAAACTTTAAAACATAGTTTAATTAAAAATAAAAAATAAAAATTTATTAAAAAATATAATAATAAAACAAACTCATATGTACGCATAGTTTAAAAACTATATAATATAGTCTAAAAACAAATTATAAAAAAAATATTAAAAAAAAAAAACTATATTTAAAAATGGTTTAATAAAAAAAAAATATACCATGCGCATGACATTAAAAATAACACAGTCAAGAAATTATTGGCAAATCGTAGGTGAAAATACGTTGCTTATACCTGCTAAAATCCGACCTTCTTGCTGTCAGGGCTTCGAACTTTGCCTTTCAACTATCCACCTGCAATAAAATTTGTTTCTCCGCACTCTATAAACAAGTTATGAATCCACGATGCGATGGTAAAAACGTCAAGTTGTTCAGACTTTGGTTCCAATTTGCAGCTCGGTTTTGACCTTTCCATTCCTAACATAGAATACAATCCACTTTTGTTTCCTCCCATGATGGAGTTGATTCCCTGTCTTCTTGTGATCCACCCTTTCCAGCACCTGTTTCTGCAACAAGTCGGATTCCTTTGCGCCTTTTCTCTAAAACTAATGCATATAAAACTGGTATGCGCAATGGTAGTGTAGATTTACATGATGTGGTATATTTCGAAAGTCTTGATGCTAGTAAAGGATCTCTTTTTGGTAGCATGAATCATAAAAAAATCATCTTCACTGGTTCCATCATATACACAATTCTCTAATGGAGAGTGGTCAAAAGATGGTTGTATAGGGATCAACACTGGATGATGTTAAAGCAGAAGGTACAGGCTGTCAAAAAAATATCAGTTTTAGAAAATTGGATGCCACCACATAGGCAGGACTTTGTATATTTATATGCCTTCTCAATTTTTTGACCCATGGGGGAAACACCAGATTTCCATGGCTCATTAACAAATACTACCCTGTGCATCTACCAAATATCTACTCTCTGGAGTGATGGAAAACATTTTTTTATGCAGTGCTAGGTCGACGATTAAGATCCACAAATAATGGCTATTATTCAGGTCATTAAAATCGAATCAAAACAATAATCTTTCGATTGCTATTTAATAAACTGACGCGTGTTGGATTTGTCGGATTCTATGGTTAGTTGGACGGAGATCCCGGGTTCAATCTCGGCCACTGCAACTTTTTTTTAACCAACCGTCGCAACCTTTGAATATGGGAAAGGCCAAGGGAGGATTCTCAAGAACTGAAATGTCGATGAAGACAAGTTCAAAAGGGGCATCTTTGTTTTCTAGGGGAGGATCCATTAAGCTAATTCCTGTTGATGGCAGATTTCAAAAAAACAAAATGGTTGTTTTTGTGAGCAGTTTGCCAGAACGTATCAAAAACCGATTGTTTGATGGTGATATGACGATTGAAAATGAGTTGGTGGCTGCATACATTGATGCTTGGAGGCCTGAAAGATTCCTACCTTTAGCAGTTGTTAGGCAAAGCTTGGGACAAGGTGGAAAAATGGAGGCACACTCTCCTCCCTCTCATGCTCTCGCTGTTCCTTATGAGAATTCCCATCAGAGTGAATATGTGGTTGCAAGGGACAAAAGGCATGAATATGTTTCCTAGCCTACGGGTAGTGCGGGCTTGGATTTTATAACGAGGAATGAAGCTCTGCTTTGGACTGATGGTCATTTTTTTTTTTACAAGCAACACGGTAGTTGAGTGAACACTGGAAGCTAATGCGCATTGGTAACAACCCATTGGTGGAAACTTGGATAGCTGATAATTTGGATAAGGATGCAGCAATAGGTGTGGATCCATGGTGTATATCAGTAGATACTGCACATAGATGGAAGCAAGCCTTCTTGAAGAAGGGGAAAAAGATCATTCAATTAGAAAAAAACCTGGTAGATGAAGTTTGGAAGGACAGGCCATTGCCTAAAGCATCTCCTATTTCCATACATCCTTTGGAATTGACAGGGCGTTCTGTCAAAGAAAAATTAGATGATTTGAGGGGAAAACTTGCTCAAGAGAAATCCAAGGCTATAATCATTACTACACTTAATGAGGTTGCTTGGCTGTACAACATTCATGGATCTGATCTAGCATATAATCCAGTTTTCCAAGCATATGTAATTGTGACTAGAGGTTATGCTTTCTATTATGTGGAAAAGATAAAAGTAACATATGAGGTGGAGAAATATCTATGAGAAAATGGGATAACAATAAGGAATTATCGTTGCGATTTTCAAGCAATTTAAATCAAATTGAATTATAATTATCAGGTGTACTGTTTATAGCATGACATAATGGCACAATGATCAGGTTGTTTTGATTATTCAGTAGAAATTGTGGTTCAATCCCGACCATCGCTCCAATTTTAACACCTATCACAACAATTAGAATTTAAATAATTTTATTCTTATGTTCTATTGGTGAATCTTTCGATTTGATCTGTATAGGTCATAGTTCAATATCAGCTGCCCATCCATTTAAAGCACAAAACTTGAATTAAAAAAAAATCTCGCTCTACTTAACAAGTTGTATGAATGATATGAATTGTAAATCATTTGATTTGTATGAGCGAGCATGCAAACCATGAATCAAACTAGTCCAAGTGTCGATCTAACTTTGGCCTCAATTGGAAATAGAAGGCTTCATCCTCTCCATTATAACATAGTTGGAAAACTCTCAATGACCTCTATGTCATGAAGGCATTTCCACCAACATTTGAGGATATCAATTTGTTTTGGTCATTTTTATTTTATTTTATAGCCAATAGACTTAGAAAAATTCTTAAAGAACATCATATCATTAATGCTTCTAATATTTTGATTTGGCTTTTGAATCACTGAAATTGATCATCAAATGAATAAGTTATCAAAGAAACACTGGCGGGTAGTCCAAGGTGCACCACTTCCCGACAGGTAAAAAGTGCATTTCATTTTATTTATTTTCCTTGGATTTGTTCTATTTAGCACTATTTGTAAATTTTTGCGTATGTATCGGATGAAGAAAGATTGATCACCTCTATTCTTCGATAAACTTACGTTTTATTGCAGGTCAGTGCTAAGTTTTTTTTCGCAGGTTCCGGGATGATGAAGAAGACCAATTTATGCACTAGTGGTTTTCAAGGACCACATACTCTTGCGAAAAGCATGTCCCAATGAAGTCATGAAGAAATCAATATTATTATATTTCAAACCATATCCATCATATCATTGCTATCAAAAGAAGCCTTTCAGAGCCATTATGTGATGATTCATCTTCTTTCCTTTGAGCCTAACATGTCGAAGTCAATACTAAACTTTTCATCTTCCTATCACTACTAGATCTTGGCTTCAACCCCTTTTGCAATTTTCATACTTTCCTGCCTCACTTCCACTCACCCCTAACCCATGAATAAAGTCATTCAGCTCACTTACCATGCTAAATTACCACATTGTCATTTTCCTTTTGCCAAATAAAGCCTTCTTGATATTTCATCTATGGTCCTCTAAATCATTACTTTGTGCTCACGTTAGATGATGGGGGATTCCTTATGGTCCTCCTTATGAAAATTATTGACCCATCAACATCAACACATCATATGGGATTGAGACTAGAGACATTTTCAGTACCTTGAGGCTTGCATGCCTTAATGGCAAGTTATTTCACCAATAAACAGTGGGAATACATCAATGTCCCTTGTTTGTCGGATCTTCTAGGTGACTTGATGTGTGACACATTTATTTTTACCTAGTAAGATGTACTTGGGAATCTTGACTCTCATTGACATTAATGGTGAGTAGTCTCGTCATGGTTAACAACATTCATTAATGGTTGGTAATCCGACAATTTCTTTCTATGTTCGACATCAACAAAATTTATTCACATAGATAAGAATTATGCCACGATGCAGATATGAATGAAGACTATATGGTTCC
>SNQJ01S0045828.1:0-23106 GCA_010110895.2 Picea sitchensis
GTGTTTTGTTTCATGGAGGGATCCATCATGCTTCTACAATCATGATCTATGTGTCCATAACTATGTGTCACTTTACTATTATGAAGACTTCTCCAAATATGTTGCAACTGATCTTCTTATCAAGTTGAATCAAATATGTTCACTAGTCTACCCTATCTTCAAATAAAACTCTACACGTCTGCAACAAGTACACGTGCTTGAATTTGTAATGAATATATCCCTACTTGAATACAAGATTGGAATTCTCTATACAATCATGAATATCTTCCTCAAAATTGTTCCATTGATATTATTTGTATCTGCCAGTTGACCTATTCATAGTTGCATGGAGATGTGTTCCAAAAGTTGCTTCTTAATCAACCAACCTGTGACAAGACATTTTGTACCTTTTCCATCACACCATTCAGAATCTGCCTTCCCAAAATCTACAAACACTTCACACTACTCGAAATATAGTTCTCTATTCTATAATAGCTACTTCTTAGACTCCCCCTCTTCAATATTCACATCACTAGGAGTCTCCAATTCATATTGCTTAGAACAACACATAATCCTTCTTTGTTGTAGGATCATCATTCTGAATTCTAACATCTTCCTCTTTACTTGTAGATTCATCATGATCTCGCAACTCTATAAATCTTGTGAGTATGATATCTGGGAGTTCTTCATTTACCTTCTCTTCTCGATTTTTTTTTATTCGCCTAACCTTATTGTACATGATGTTAGTGTTTTCTTTCATGGAAGGCTCCATTATGCTTATAAAATCATGAGCTATGTGTCCATATCTATGGCATTTGTAAGATTCAATATTGTAGGGGGGGCACATAAACATATCTTGCTTGAACATTTTTTCCATACACTCTACAATCTACAACTTTATGTCCAAAAGTATTACAAGTAAGACAATAACCAGGAAAGAAACTTTGATACCTGGCAGAAAGTGATCCACTTTGTGATGTAGTTCTTCTGAATTCATGCCTTGGTCGATTGTAATCTTCTCTTATTTTGTTTCCTTCACAATGATTGAAACTTCTTTGATTCCTGGAGGTATAAGGTCTTCTTGGAGATACACCTCTTTTGCATTCATCATTTTTTACTCTTGTTGATCATGATCCCTTCCTTTGAGAATTTTTGCATACTTCTTATCATTTTATTTGTACTTCTTTTTTGGCAAACTGGAACACTTCTCTTCAATTTTCTTTATTGGTTGTGTCGAGCTTCCTCTCTCTTCAATGCTCTTGCTGGAATTTGCATTTTCATCTTCCTTGCATGAGGCTTCACCAATGTATCCAAGACATGTTTTATCAAATGCTGACCTTTGACAACTGAAAACATCTTCTAGTACTTGATAGCTCTTCAAGTTCTTGTTGAGATTGTCAACTTCAACCCTCAATGAGATGACTTCTTCTCCAAGATTCTCACAATCTTCTTCTTTCTTTGCCATCTGGATCTTCATTACTTCTCTTGTTCTCTTTTCTTCTTACAGTAGGATTTTCAAGAAGATGATTTCTTCTTCAAGTCTTACTTCTTATTGGCTAAATTACACTTCAAGCTTGTTTAAGTCCTCAAATCTTTCCTTAAGATGACTTGTCAAAATATCTTCTCTCTTTTCTGCTTCCTTTACCTTGATTTTTAAGCGAGCAACTTCTACATAATTTTTGTTGGGATTTTGAGAACCCTCCTTTAGCTTGATCAATTCTTCCTTGAGTGACTTGTTTTTCTTCCTTTCTCTTTTTAGGTCATTGATTAGTTCTGCCTCAAGATCCACTTTGCCTTCTTCATAATCGTCTTCATCATTTTCAAGGGTTCCTTTCTGAGTTTACATTGGCATGAAGAACACTCTTTATGAGTCACTATCACTATCATCATCCTCATCATATGAGGAACCATTTTATTTTGATTAGAGTATTTTATTGAAGACTTTTCTTTTATTTTCCTTCTTGTTTCCCTTTTGATATTTCTTTTCTTTCTTGGGAACTTCTTCTTCATCACTATCTAAATTATTAGCATAAGGACATTTAGAAGCAAAATGACAAATTTTACCACAATTAAAGCATATTAAGGGAAACTTACCTTTGTACTTGTTAGTTCATTTCTTCAACCTCCTCATGAAGTTGGTTATTTCTTCATATTCATCTGAATCATCGATGCAACATGAGCTTGACATTGACTTTTCCTTGTTATTTATTATCTTATTTGATGCTTTGAAAGTTGCTTCCTTCTTGGACGGATTATTCTTTTTTTTTTCTCATTTCATAACATGCAAGTATTCCAAGTAACTCATCCATGATCAATGTAGCAATATCTTCTCTTTATTCTAGGGTTGAAATATTAGGATCAAATATCATTGGAAGAGACCTTAGTATTGTGTTAAGGTCCTAACCCACACATAGGTAGATCAAAGTATTCGGATGTAATAAAGGTCAATATTAATAAGACCTTTCAATAAAATAGAATAAGGCAGATGTAAGAAGACCTAATAGAAGCTTCTGCTTCTAGAAGGATCTGGTCCAATAGAAGCTTCGCTTCTAGAAGGATCTTCCTCTAGATGCTTCTCTCTTAATAGACATATTTAGTATAAATAAGGGTCGAGGGTGTATGAAAACCCCTAGCTTGAGATTATTGCAACAGAGCGTTGTTCGACCGAGGTTGCCCCTCGAAGAGGCCTCAGGAACACAGCATTCCAATCAAAGTGTTGTTCTCATATTCTCAGATATCATTTCGTATTGTGAAGATTTGCGGCCGATACCATCGCTATTCTGGCCATTTCTAGCATTTCAATTGCTCGCATATTTTATATATCTAGTATCTTGCAAGTGGTATCGAGCACTTTCCTTGGAAAAAATTGTAGGTATTTTTTTCCGTGGTAGAGACGTGTTCCAAATTGCCTTTAAGCCATGTAGATATGTCATATTTACATAAAACCCAAGGGGTTGAAGGATTCATACACGCAATAAATACAAGTGGTTCTTAAACGCATATCTCATGTCCACCCTTGTGTTTATGGATAAATTCGTAAGTGCAGACATGCACTAATCTCCTAAGAGATCCACCTGGATCTAAAACAAACCGTAACAAAATACTACTTCTTTCCCTAGATCTAGATATCAAATGAACTAAGAGAAATGGATAGTGGACATACCTCATGAACTCTCTCCTTTAATCTCTGCTGTTCCTCACTCTACTCTAATGCTCTTATGTCGCTTTAATCACAACAACACAAACCAATCACAAATAAGACATTTGCATTATATTCAATACCTAGTCTATGTTACGTGATCAAGGAATCATGTAATAAGATGACATCATCATTATGGGAAAGGGACACTCATGTATTATATTAACCGAAAGAAAATGATACAACCTGAAATTTGGATGTCGTAGGATCTCCTTTCTCATGCTCTAGCTCGGCTACACACTTGCTCATGCATGAAGAACTTCAACCACATATGATTACTTGTCGCCTCTTGTTGTCAGAAGCTCAACTCCATACAGCCTTGCACTAGTTCTCTAATCAATTTCTTGCTTCTTTGTTTGTTGTTCTTCTTAACCCTTTCCAAAAGTAATCTCCTCAATATATAGGAGAAGATTGTTTAGTTACTTGGATAGGAATGATCCCAAGATACTGGAATTCCAGATATCTTTGCCAACCATTCAACTTCCAACTCATCCTTCTAGAAGATTCCTTCTAGAAGAATCGAGAACTTATTCATTTTCCTTAGGAAACATATCCGCACTCCTAGCCATCACAGCAAGGAAGTCCGCAACCAAGCTGAATGTAGAATGAGGAAATCAAGGACAAGTAGGAGAGTATATATGCAACAAGGCATTTTCCAAAAATATGATTTTGAGAAAATGACAAGTGTAACCTTCTTCGGAAAAAGTCCTTAATAAAGAGTTTGATCTTCTATCATGATATAATCTAATATCTTCCTTGATAACCAAAAATGTGGATACACCTTTGTAAATTTCGGTACCCCTTGAGTCAGAAGACGACAACACCCGTATGGATCGCCTAAATTTCCCAAGCCCTCAGAGATAAACCTATCGGTCGTCGGATCGCTATAGTGTCACCGAGAACATCACTCGCTAAGATACTCTAGTACCCTGGTAGTCGGGTAGTACGGCTATGGGTATGGTCTATCCTCCTTTAGTTAGTGCCCCAGATATTGGGCCGTAGTACTACTGTTGAACCCGACGTGAGTATCGTAGGAGCCATAGGCTAGGGAAACCCTGTTCATAGAAACCCTGAATACCTAACCCTTGGGGAACATAAACAACATAAACAGCCTAAACCGGCGAGATCTATTAACCCGCATTCGTATTCGCCATAAGTAAATACTCCGTTCGTAATTGGGGATTTCAGCATTGCAATTTTCTTCATACCAAAGCATAACCATTGTTTGAGACCTATTCCATTAGATTCATCTCTTCTCCCTTATCACTTCTATCCATATCATTTTTCCGCAAAATTTCTGACCTACTGCATTCTTTTCACCACCCATTTTTCACCATTATTTGAGACCTATTCCATTAGATTCATCTCTCCCTTATCACATTTTTATCCATATTTTTCAAAAATTTCACCCCTCAAGGGGTTCTCTTTCTCAGCTCAATTGGCCATCATGGGCTCATACCAACTAAGAACTAGAGTCTCGCTTTCAACACCTCAACTGCTTACTTGAGACTCCAAATAAGAAGTGCACAACTCGTTACTATTGCCTCACGATGCCTCCATGAATGTGATCAAATCGTAGTCATGTACCGCAATGACGGAAGTAAAAATAACTTGAATCACAAGGAAGCACTCTCACCAAACTCAAAATCCTCTCGATGACTCTTAGATGATGCACTCCAAAAGACCGGCGGTGAAACTTCTTCCCATTCCTTTCAACCATTATCACTTTCAGTGGACATACGCCTTCCACGGGTGGATGTAACTAAATTTCATGGCTCGTAATTCACTGGTTGGGTCATTAAATGGAACATTATTTCTCTACAACATTACAAATGACTTGGGCTAAACTCCTGTATGGTGTTCTCCATCTAGATCAAGAACGCCGTAATGGTGGGTAATGGAGAAAACTTCAAGGATATATTAAGTTTCACTCACTTGTTGCTGAGCTTTATGAACGCTGACACCGACACCAACCATTTGGGTTGTTTGACAAAATTGAAGCACCCAGGCACAGTCGAAGAATTCAAATGCATTTGATTTTCGTACAGAGGGCATGATTGATGCTTCTTTCGAGAGTGTTTTTATCAATGCTGGCTCAAGGAGGAGATTAGGGCTCATGTCCTCGCTGGCTCAACCTACTTAATTTGGGTGGAGGATACAAAAAACGGCAAAGCATAGGGCACAACAAATTGTTTCCTCTCAAACCGTAAGCCTTCATTTTCCCATGCCCCAAAAACCAAGAAACTCTACCTCACTCTCCTTCTTAAAATACAAAAATTGACCCGGGTTGAAATGGTTGGAACGCCAACTCAAAGGCCTTTGTTATAACTGTCATCACAAATATTTCCCAGGACACAAACAAGGAATAAAAGTTTTTTATGGCCATCTCGAGGATATTCAAGAAGACGATGATGACACTTCCCATGTGCCCCAGTCACCGTAAACTTCTCAAATAAACCCTCTTTTCCTAACCCTCCTCCCGCAGTAGAACCCATCATCTCCCTCAATTCTCTCACCGGGCTTCTTCAGCTCTAAACTCTCAAGCCAATCGGTTACATCAAGCAATCGAAGGTCATCATCTTGGTTGATAGTGGCAACACCCACAATTTTATTCATTGCCGATACCCAGAAACTGCTATATCCATGTCAGCTAATAATTTCCAAATCAAGATTGCCAATGGTGGTTTCATGAAATGTGGACGGCTTGTGAAAATGTGTGCCTCTAAATAGGTGACTACAACCTCAAATCCTATATGTTTGCTATTGACATGGGAGGTTGGCGACATTGTGTTGGGTGCAGTCCGAATGGCCCGTAACCTTGGGTCCCATTCTCATGGACTTTCGAACTTAACCATGCACTTGACCAAGGAGGCACAAAACATAAATTTCAAGGCATCACTGTGGGTTCTCCTCAAATCATCACCATCGCATGGAAAAATTACTCAAAAGGTCATTCGGTGTCATAGCCCAACTACACGCCATACAATCCACGTATCCCACCTCAAACAAGACCTCCCAAGCCCTCCCGCCTAAACATCAAACAGTCTTCCCACTCCCCAAGGACTTCCCCTTCCCATCGAAATCTTCATGATCATTCCATTCCCTTGTCCTAGGAAGCCTTCCACCCAACATATGCCCATATCACCACCCCTTTGCACAAAGAATGAAATTGAAAAATGGTCCAGAAACTCCATCGCCGGAGTCATCCGTCCTAGTACTTGAGCTCCTTACTCCCTTCCTGGCCATGGTACTAAAGAAAGAAGGTTCTGGCAAATGTGTCCTCGAATTGGGATCTCAATAAACTCACCATCAAAGACAAATTTCCCATTCTGCCATTGATGACCTCCTCGATGAACCGAGTGGTGCCCAATACTTCACCAACCACCTTCGCGCTATCACCAGATCCATATGAAAGAGTCCACATTCCTAAGACAAACTTTCACACTCATGAGGGCTACTTCACGAAGTTTTGTCATGCCCTTTGGGTTGTGTAACTTCCCCTCCACCTTTCTCGTGAGTCTTCAACAAGGAACCATGTCTTCCTACTCTTTCTTCTGCCATTTTGTCTTGGCTTTGATGATATCCTCTATATATAGCAAGACATGACGTAATCCACTCATGTGGATCAAGTTCACTCTACTCTCTCGCTATTATTCACTTTTCCTCAAATGTACCCAAATGTGTTTTTGGTGCATCCTAAGTAGAATACTTGGGTCATCTCAAGGATGGCGCCGGTGGATCCTAAAATTATTGAATCTATGCAAGATTGGGCACACCCTAAGACTCTCAAAAGCTTTGCGGGATTTTGGGGCCTCATTGTGGTGGTTATCAAAGTAGTTCATCAAGAACTATGGAAAGATTGCGCCATCTCTCACTCTACTCTCCTCTTAAAAATTAACTCTTTCACTTGGACCCCAAATGCTCAAGTTTTCAAACTTTGAAGATGGCCATGTGAACCACTCCAGTATTGGACCTTCTTTTTTTTCACAAATACCTTTGTCCTGGATTTTGATTCTTCAGGGAAAGGAATTGTTGTTGCCCTTATGCAAGAGGGTCGACTCATTCTTTACTTGGCAAACAATTGTCTGAAAATAATTTGGGAAAACCAATTTATGAAAAGAAATGTTGGATATCTCGCATGCAGCTTGGAATTATGGCATCCTATCTCTGGGAAACGATTCCACTTAAGACAGACCAATGCTCAAATACTCTCGAACAATGCATTTCCTCCCGTGAGAAACAAAATGGGTCACTAAGCTCTTGGATATGACTATGATATCTACTACACAAGGGAAAAGAAATGTGTATGGATGCAATCATTCCGGAAATTTTAAGACGAAGGATCCCTTTTTCTTTCCTTCATTGTACCCAATAGGCTGCAAGCGGTGCACCAGGAAAGGTTGCAAGACCCCAAAATTTCAAACCTAATCCAAAAGTTGAAACATGATCCTCAAGCTTCTCCAAGATACTCTTTGCACAATGATGAGCTTCACTACAAAGTTCCTTTGTATTTAAGTAAACAATCCAGTCAATCCACGGTGCTCCTCTCGAAGCCATGCTACACCCACAGTAAGGCACCTTGAACAAAACATATGATGTAGTTAACATTCTTTTTTCCGATGGTAAGGAAATGACATCCTAGAAAGTTTGTGGTCAATGTGAGGTATTCCAAATCCAACAAGGGAGAATGTACTGGCCCAGGCACCTCCAACCGCCGATTCTCCCTGCCATTTGGAAGGATATCACTATGGAATTTGTTACGTTTACCCAATCGGGAATAAATCATTGATAATGGGTGGTGGTGGATCACTTTCCAAGTATGCTCATTTTGTGCTCTTCACCACCCATTTCATCGTGATCCATGGTCCAAATTTTCATTGATCATGTCTTCAAGTTTCATGGAATGCCAAACTCTCTATTGTTTCTGATTGACCCAACTTTCACAAGCAATTTTTGCAAGAACCGCTTGAGCTACAAGGCGCACAATTGCATCTCATCTCAAAATTTTATCATCCCTTTAATGCATGGTCGTTTTAAGTTGCCAACAAGTGTTTGGAAACCTATCCGAGGTGCTTTGCATATGAAAAACACCTTGGCTCTACGGTTACCCCTCACCTAATGGTGGTACAACACTACATACCTGAGCACAGCCCACTGTGACACCTTTTGAAGTAAAGTAGGCGGATGTAGGTTACACCGCTGGGTTCTCTATACTCACTGGTAACTCTCGAAGGTCCAGGCATTTGATCAAACACTTACAGTCCGAGCAGGTATCCTTCGTACTCTTAAAGAGAGAACTTGGTCATGGCCTGTAATAGAATGAAGTGTTAGCGATCAAGGTCGCTCATAACGCCAATTTGTAGAAGGGGATCAGGTGCTTCACATTGGTAACTATATATAAACTTCCTCTACAGCCGAAGTAGTGTCGGTTATCCCCCAAATTTTGCCCTGCTAATAGCCTAAAGCTGCAGGGACAAGTTGTATCGCTTAGCTCTACCCAAATGTAAAATAAGCTTCATCCCTCGCTTTTCATGCTCGCCGAAGAAGGTAATGTCCTCAAAAGCACCAAACCAACCTTCCAGAGTTAGTTGGAAGAAGGATCCATTTGCTACAAACAGAAGTAGTTTTGGACAAGCGTGAGAATCACCTATGTCAGAGAACCATCAAGGAAGTGCTAGTACAGTTGGAAATATATGACTCCGTACTGATACACTTAAACTACCACCACTATGCACAGCTCATATCTCAAGCCTTGAGGACAAGGTTTTTATGTGGGCTTTGACATGTTATGTCCTAACCTTATTATTAGGTAGATCAAATGTATTTGGATGTAATAAAGGTCAATATTAATAAGACCTTTTCAATAAAATAGAATATATAAGGCGGATGTAAGAAGACCTAATAGAATCTTTCGCTTCTAGAAGGATCTTCCTCTAGATGCTTCTCTTAATAGACATATTTAGTATAAATAAGGGTCAAGGGTATGAAAACCCTATCTTGGAGATTATTGTAACAGAGCGTTGCTCGACTGGAGGTTTCCCCCTTGAAGAGGCTTGTGAACATTGCTATCTGAATCAAAGTGTTGTTTTGTTGCTATTTTGTATATCATTTATGTGTATTGTGAAGATTGTGCTGGATATTTTACTGTTATTCTGTCATTTCTAGCATTTCAATTCTGTTCTGCATATTTTATATATCTGTTATCTTGCATATTGTTTAAATAATTATTGATTCTTTCAATTCTTAACGTTCACTATTTCATCAAATCACAAAAAATAAACTACACTATATTCATATTCCTTCATTTTCAGTTGTTCACATTGACCTCTGTAATTTTGATGCTTTCTCCCTTGGAATTTTTCATCTCCTTCATAAACATTTTGAAGTTTGTCCCAAATTTGATTTACAGAGTCACAATGCATAACCTTGACATATATTGAATCAACCAGGCGATTCATAATAGAATTTGTATCCTTTAAATTGTTTTCAAAAAGTTTCTTTCCATATTTATCTGTTGAGGGAGTGGTGGGTGCTTTGTATCTATCTACTACTGTTTTCCATACATCAAATCCCGGTGCTTGCAAAAATGTTTTAATCCTTCTATTATAGAAGGCATAGTTATGACTATCAAACACTAGCATTCCATTCTTAGTGCAATCCATGATCTATCGTCCATTGGTTAGACTATTTCTGAAGAACCTGCTTTGATACCAATTGTTGGAATATTCACCAATACTGAGAGGGGGGTGAATCAATATTGAGCACTTTTTACCATGTTTAACCATACCATGTAACCATTAACTTATCAAAAATGTATCACTTATGATTTCATTCAAGATATCATAAACATATAACCACACATACATAGTACACAAGAACTTTACGTGGAAACCCAAATGGGAGAAAACCACAAAATGATTTTTAATATATATCTTGAATATTGCATTCATAGGAAGCACCAACTTCCAAGATTCTCTAGCACCAACTGGAAGGAGGCACCAACCCCCTATTTAGTACATGATCCAACCTGAAGGAATAAACAACTCCTTAGATTATCTAGCTCCTATTGGAAGGAGTTACCAACCCCCTAGTTTATAGGCTCCAACCTGAAGGAAGCTACGACTCCCTGTATTCTCCAACTTCAACTAGAAGGAGGATCCAATCCCCTAATTTACAAGCTCCAACCTGAAGGAAGCTATGACTCCCTATATTCTCTGGCTCCAACTGAAAGGAGACTCCAACCCTCTTTTCTTGCCCCTTTCTTCCTCCCTGAAATATGAATAAGAGACTCAACCTGTCACTGTTAGTGTCACTGATACTAATACATCATCATCATCATCATCAAACCAGACTCAACCTGTCACTGTTACTGTCACTGATATTGATACATCATCATCATCAAACCAGACTGAAACTATCATTGTTACTTTCATTGATACCAATACATCATCATCATCAAAACTAGATCCACCACAACGGATATATCAACATCATCAAAACTAGATACACCATCACCGATACATCACCATCATAAAAAACTAGATCCACCACAACTAATATATCATCATCATCAAATATGGATACACCATAACTGATATATCAACATCATCAACCGGGTTCCACTTAGAAACTGGGTCCATATGGGTCCACATATAAACCTCAACATCACTTCTTAAATTTGTCTCGAACACATGTTTGGGACTAGTTTATGGATTAGTCACAAACCCTAACTTCCAACAAGTATAAATTTGTACCCATAATGAATCAAGGTATGAAAATTGTACCAAATATTCTTTGATATCTTCTCTAAAATTCCTCCAAAATTCTCTCCTTATACATCACTGAAAAAGATATATAGTGACAATGGTAGGTCTTCTTGAATTTTGTCCTATTCTGGAGAGAACTTGTACAACATGCTACATGCTCAATATTTGATATCTGGTTCTGAAATGCACACAAAAAATACTATTGACTATAATGTTTCCAATGCAATTTGTATTATATAATTTGGATCCTCTGTGAATAGTTTATGACTGTTTTACCTGGAACACTTGTTTGAGACTACTTACAGGACTAGTCAAAAACACTATCTTCCACAGAGTGTATCTCCAAAAGTACAATGAACTAGAAGCTTAAATTTGTACCACAGGTACCTTGATATGTCTTCTCAACATCCTCCAAGTTTCACTATATGAATCATTCTATAAAAAAATGTTATAGTGAAAATGAAAAGATTACCTTTAAAGAACATACCTTAGAGCACATCATCACAAGACTTCATCTTCCCTTCGAATTTCTCCCTTCTTCCCTTCATATTCCCTCTAAAATTCGTTGCCAAGATTGTTCTAAGAGATCAAAATATTGAATGATGAAAATGGAGGTTCTTAATGTGTATTTATACTTCTCCAAGTACCTTTGTAGTATTCCAAATATAAAATAGTATGCAAAACATAAATATTTTAGCTAGAAATGGAAGAACAACAATGATATAACCAGAACAATACTAGAATAACACCATAAAGAGCACTTTGATTAATGATAGCAGTGTTCACTTGCCTCTTTGAGGGGGAAACCTCCAGCGAAGTAGAACTCTATTACAATAATCTTCAAGACAACATTTCTCATACCCTCTACTCCTATTTATACTAAATCTATCTATCCAAAAGAATAGTCTAGAGGAAGATCCTTCTAGAAGCGGAAGCTTCTATTAGGTATTCTTACATTTGACTTATTCTTACTTATTGCTAGGTCTTATTAAATTGGCCTTTATTAAACGGAATTATATTATTCTACCTACGTGAGGGGTTAGAGAGGTTAGTTCCCTAACATGCCCTCCCCCTTGAAGAACAACCTTGTCCTCAAGGCTTAAGATGAGGAAATTGTTGTAGAATGGTGGTCGGCTCCCATGTGGCATATTATGGAGTTGTATATTTCCATTGGACTAACACTTCCTTGATGGTGCGCTAACAGAGACGATGATTTTGTTGGGCCAAGATGACTTGTGGCTGCAACCAGATGGAACCTTCTTCATCCAACTCAGGGAGACTGGATTAAGTTTGACACTTAGTTCCAATCACCTTATTTAAGAAAGAAACATGAAAAACAGGATGGATCTTCGACTGACTAGGTAGAGATAACTAATAGGCCACCGATCCCACAGGCTTGAGCACTATATAAGGACCATAAAATTTGGGAGCAATTTTTTGAAAGTGTACATCTTTGAGTGAAGTCTTCTTATAAGGTTGTAGTCGAAGAAACACCTGGTCCCCTTCAAAAAATTGTCATTCAGAACGACCTTGATCTACTTGTTGCTTCATGCGATTCTGATCCATGACCAAATTGTCTTTGAGGGCACGAAGAATAGCCTCTCGGATTGTATGATTTTTTTCAACCTCCTGAACCTTCGAGACCCCTGACATATATGAGAGAACCAATGGGGGATTTTGGACATATACTTCTTCAAAAGGAGTCATGTGAGTAGCTGTATGGTAAGACGTGTTGTACCACCATTCAACTAGGGGTAACCATTGAGCCCATCGATTTTCCATATCAGATGAAAAACACCTCAAATATGTTTCCAAACACTTGTTGACAACTTCAGTCTGGCCATCTGTCTAGGGGTGATAGGTGGTGCTGAGATGCAATTGGGTGCCCTGTATCTTGAAAAATTCTTGCCAAAAATTTCTAGTGAAAGTGGGATCTCTGTTAGAGACAATAGTATTAGGCATGCCATTAAGATTGAAGATATTACCCATAAATATTTGAGCCATTGTGGAGGTGTTGAATGGGTGTTGAAAAGCACAAAAATTAGCATATTTGGAGAGACGATCTATGACCATCATGATGACTGACTTATTGCCTGATTTAGGTAAGCCAAAATGAAATCTATAGAAATATATCTCTAAATAGCAGGGGGAATCATAATAAGTTGGAGTGTGCCCAGGGCTTTGACAGTTTCTCCCTTTTTGCATTGACAGACCTTACATTCATCCAGAAAGGTGCGGATGTCTTGTTTCATACCATCCCCAAAAAAAGAACATTTAACCCATTCATAGGTTTTGGTAAACCCTAAATTACCGGTTGTGGCTGAGGCATGAAGTTTAGAAATCACTGTGGATTTAAGTTGTGATTTCTTGCATAAATACAAACAACCTTTATAGCGAAGCTCTTCATTGTGACAAGAGTACCATAGAGAAACTAAAGAATTGTGTTGTAATTGGTGGATCATGCTAGAACTTTTGCGGTATTTCTGCCATTCCTGATGAACAATGTGGATCCAATCTAGTACAATGAAGGAGAGGGAGAAAAGGGATCCGTTTTCTTCATATTTTCGAGAAACAACATCATCCACTACATTTTCCTTTCCCTTCTTGTAAATGATCTCGTAATCATATCCAAATAGCTTGGTCACCCATTTTTGTTGCGCCGGTGATGAAATCCGTTGTTCCAGGAAATACTTGAGACTCTGATGATTAGTTTTGATTTGGAAGCACTGACCCAATAAATAATGACGCTAGAGATCCACGACATGCAGAATAGATAACATTTCCTTTTCATAAATGGATTTTCCCAAATGTCACTCTGAACATTGTTTTCTAGTGAAGGTCAAAGGCCTACCATCTTGCATGAGGATGACCCCAATTCCTTTCTTGGAAGCATCACATTCCAATATTAATGTATTTGTAAAGTATGGAAGTGTTAGGACATCGGTCGAGCACATAACACCTTTCAAGGCTTGGAAGGCATGATCTGCAGATGAATTCCAAGTGAAAGAATTCTTTTTAAGGAGAGAAGTGAGAGGACCTGCAATTTTTCCATAATTACGAAAAAACTTCCTATAATAGCCCGTTAAACCTAGAAAACCATGCAATCTCTTAATGATTTTAGGGCAAGGCCAATCCTGCATAGATTCAATTTTCTTAGGATCCACTCAGACACCATCCTTGCCAACAATATGACTCGGGTATTCCACTTCTAAGGCACCAAAGGCACATTTAGATTGTTTGAGGAAAAGTTGGTGCTTAGAGAGTAGATGGAGAACTTGATCCACATGGGAGATAAGGGATGGCAAAGTTTTACTATAGATGAGAATATCATTAAAGAAAACTAAGACAAAATGATGAAGAAAAGGACAGAATACATGATTCATAAGACTTTGGAAAGTGGAGGGAGCATTACACAAGACAACGGGAATTACCAAGAATTCATAGTGACCCTCATGAGTTCAAAATGCAGTCTTGGGAATGTGTTCTTATTTCATACGGATCTGGTGGTAGCTAGAACATAGATCCAGTTTGGTGAAGAACTGAGCACCACTAAATTCATCCAAGAGGTCACCAATGACAGGAATGGGGAATTTATCTTTGATTGTGAGTTTGTTGAGGGTGTAGAAATCAGGACACATGCGCCAAATATCTTCTTTCTTGAGTACAATAACCACATGGGAATACTAAGGGCTAGTACTGGGATGGATACCACTTGCTTCTAGAAATTCATGAACAATTTTCTCAATTTCATTCTTTTGGGAAAATGGATGACGATAAGGCCGAACATTGAGAGGAAGAATGCCTGGGATGAGAGGGATGAAATGATCATGGACTCCATGAGAATTTCTTTGGGAGTGGTAAAAAAAAATTGGTGGTGGGAGATGATAGATTGGATGCCAGGATGCATAGAAGGTTTTTCAACAACATGAATGGAGTGGATTTGGGATATAATTCCCAAATGACCTTTTTTGAGGATATTTTCCATGCTATGGGAGCTAATGATCTCAAAGGATCTTGTTGTGATGCCTTGGAACGTATACTATTTTCCCTCCTGTTGGAATTGCATGGTTAAGTCCTTAAAACCCATGAGAATTAGGCCTAGAGTGCGTAACCATTTGACACCGAGAACAATGTCACAACCACCCATGTCTATAGCAAACATAGTGTATTTCAGGTGATACTAACCTATTTGGATTTGCACATTTTCACATCGTCCCCCACTTTTCATGGAACCACCATTGGAAATCATTATTTGAAAATTATTGACGGCATAGATGTAACAATTGACTTCCTGGGCAATTCGGCAATGAATAAAGTTATGGGTGCTACCACTGTCCACAACGATGATGACTTTTCTATTTTTAATGTAACCAATTAATTTGAGAGTCTGGGGAGCAGAGAATCCAGTGAGGGCATTAGGTGAAATCATCAGGTCAACTTTAGGTGGATCATAGGGTGGGGTCAGATCATATGGTAGTTGTAGTTCCTCCACAGGTGGAACTACAACATCTTCTTCAAAAATATCCTCAGTCATAGCCATAAAAATCTTATGTTCCTTACACTTTTTCTCGGAAAAATGTTTTTCATCATAATTATAACAAATACCCTTGAGTTGACGTTCAACCATTTCAGCCCTGGTTAATTTTTGGATCTTGAGGGGAGTTGTAGGAGGGGCATAATTGGTGGGTTTAGGGCAAGGAGGAAAGGAGGGTTTGTAGATCTGGGAGGATAAAATCTATTGTGCTTCATTGGCTCGTTGAGTAGCTTCCAACCAAGTCTAGGGGCATGGCATGAGAACATGGGAATGAATTTCATCTTTGAGGCCACTGATAAAGCATTCCTTGAAGAAAGAATCTGACATGCCCTACGTTCTGAAAACCAAGTGCTCAAATGAGAAAATAAATTCTTCCACTATCCCAAAATTAATCAACTTCATCAAACAACCTAAATGGTGCGTGTCAGAGTCAAATCAGTCATAAAGTTTTTCCACAAACTGTGTCCAAGCAACATACCCTTGGCGGGCCTTTTTTCGCCATGGCCACCATTTCCACTGTTCCAAATCTAGATGTAGGGCACCATAACAAAGCTTGTCTAAATCATCAACAATTCCATGCAAAGATAAATAATGTTTCATTTGGGTGACCCAACCTGTGGGATCCAATCCATCAGATTTGTTCACTTCAATTCTGGGAGGGCAGAGGGTATGAGGACCTTGGTAATGGGAAGAGTCATGGTAATCCTGATAAGAGGGTTGTTTAGAAGAGGAAGGGTTATAGGAATGGTCCATGAAGTATTCAAGGGTGGCTTTGAGGTCTTTGATGTGGGTACATTGGTCCTTGAGGGTCTCAATAGCCGAATTGATTGAGCTAAGGTTGACATTGATATTATTGATGTCTTCCTTGTTCTGTTGGTTGTCAACAATCAAGGTATTGAGTTCCTTGGCTTGGGTGTTGTCCATTTGGAAAAATGGGCAGGAAAATGGTATAGGGGAAACATAAGGGGTCTGGAGGGGTGGGTGGGACCACTAATAAGAAGGGTTTCAAATTATAGGTACCACTGCAATCAAGGAGAAAAGGGGGATCCAATGGGATAGGGGCCAAATAAGGGTGTCGGAGAAGGGTCGGGTCCACAAAAAATAATGTGTTAAAAATGATAAGTATCATTGGATTCAGAGTGAAGAGAGGAACCCAATGGGATAGGTCCCAAATAAGTGTGCTGGCAAGACCACTATACTCATTTTTTTTTACTCTTGTGGAGTTATACTTCGGCGTGAATAATACTGTAGTGATGAAATTCCAAAATGCTTAACATGAAGAAATGTGTAGTAATTTCGCAACCAAAATGTAGAAGGCACAATTGTGCGGCAATGGATCTTGTCTATTCTATTTTTGTTTCCATCCCAAGGGGTAGGGTATTCAAGGTTTCTACAGACAAGGTTTTTCCCTGTGCTATATCTCTCTGATATATGTGCAGGGTCCAACAGTAGTACTCAGCTCAATATCTTAGGGCACCAACTAAGGAGGCTAGACCGTGTCGTTAGTTGTACTACCCAACTACCCAAGTACTAGAAAGTATCTTCTCGATTGTTCTTCTCGGTGTCACTATAGCAGTTAGGTGACTGATCAATTTATCTATGGAGGGCTTCAGGATATCTAGTCTGATCAGTATATAGGTGTTGTCTGATGCGCTACCACTCGAAGGGGTACCAAGATGGGTTACAAGGGTGGGGAACATATGTGTGCTTAAAAATCACTTGTAGTTCTTGCATGTATGCTTATGTTGGCACAGGGGTAGAACTAGGGTTCAACGCTTAAACAACGCACCATAAAAACCCTAACTACTGGCCCTTTCGACAACACCTATGAAGCAGATGAAGTCTCACCCAAGGTAGAGGCGGGGGGTTGCAGGACTCAGGTGTCTACAACCAGGTTGGGACACATATATGTGATTACAACACTTAATAGAACACCAAACAACAACATACATTAGTTCCTGAATCTCATTCACATCGCAGATCAAACCCTTATTACAGAACAACGCAGTAATAATCAAGATCTAACTCTTCCAGTTACTTAGCACATAGCATGGGATCAGATCTAGCATTCATTCACATCACTAAGCAATAAGCTACAACATTAGATGTATTCATATAACATTAACATCAACAACACTAAGAAAGTAATCACATAATCAACATCAACAACATCACAAAAAGCACATCAACACAGGATATGCGTGGTTCACCCCAGTGTGGGGCTATGTCCACCAACTTATTCTTCTTCTTATTTATTAGTCTGCGATCTCTTACATGTGTTTTCTCCTGTCTACAAAGCCACGGAGCCAAGCATTGCACTAGACAGGTGATCTACACACAACGCACTAGATACACCTTCCTTAAAACCAAGTCAAGGCACAGAGCCAACTCCTTGATAGCAAAACGCTTCTTACAATCTCTTGCACTTAGTTATGCAAGTATCAACACATAGTATGCCCAAAAGTGAAAAAATTATCCTTACACTTAACAACCTTTACATATTCTTATACAAAGCCAACTTAGACAGACTAGCACACTAACTTACATCGCTTAGCTACTTATTTATACATTACAAAAAGGCCTAATCATGGTTGAACCCATGGGTCGACATCCCTTAACCTGTTACATAAACCCTAAAACCCTTTTCTAGGTCCACAAGCCCGCAAAACAAGACGATATCCATTATCCTCCCACCTAAATTCCATCTTGACCGACTGACCGAGTCCAAAGATGGTCAAACATGACCAAATGTTTCCCTCAAAACTTGGTGAGGGGCCAGCGGGGGATGCTTGCAATCGCCCAGTCAATGATACCTATATTTCCTATAGACATGACTTTCGGTCTTGGGGTCTGAGAATCTCCTCCACGGACTTCTCTACTTGCTTCTCTCGCTAGACATGACTTTCTCAGTCATGAGGTCTACAAGAATCTCCTCCACAGACTTCTCTACTGCGCTACTCTCGCCCGACATTCACACTTGTAATAAAATAAATCGGGTAGGTGAACAAACAAGAAAGGTAATCCATTGAATGGTGAGCTATAGAAAGAATAGCACAATATGAAATCAATTCTCTGTTAGCTTGGATATCTTGATTTGCAAAAAGTGGTCTTGGCGCAGCGTCCGATGAGTTAAATAGGCAAGCATCATAACAGATCCCTCCAATGGGTAGGAATACATCCATAAATGCGCATCCATCCATTATGGCATGGTCTCAATGGTCCAACGACGATATTTTCATCAATAACTGTGTTTCTAGCCATTCTGGAGCGTCGTTCTAACAGTTGGGGTGCCTCCAACGGTCATATTTCTTCGCCATGGCAAAGTACCATTCCGCGTTGTTCTACTTTTCCGTCGAGGTTCAACTTCTGCAGATCTGTCTCTTGCAAAGTCTTCTCTGGAAATTCCCGTAGTTTTTCTAACTTGGCTTTCTTCTTACTGAGCTTCCTTGCCTTCTTTCCCGTGATCTGAGTCTCTGGGTTCCTCTTTCCATTCTTATTCATACTTTCTCTTATCCTAGTAGCTTTGCACTGCTGATGTTCTTCCAAAGGATGCAAAGATAATACCTCTTCTCTTATTAACTCTAGGGTAGGTGTAATGTCCCCGGCCACCCATGGCCCAACCACACTACATGAGGGAACGCTTTCGTTCTCTCATTGCAGAACATACTATAACATACTCAGTATTCAACTGAGCTATGCCACATAAATTTTCTCTTCAAACTGCAAACAATTATAACATATACATACAAAAATCTTATGGAACCTTTACATATAAACATAAAAAAAAAATTACATTATGTAAATATATGATTTCATACTGAAATAATAGTAAACACAAACATGCATCATATACAGGGAAATATCCATAAACATACAGACAGTTATAATCACACATATGCTAAACCATAACATAAGCACGTAAATAACAATGAAAAATGTAAATTTATCACACGATTGGTACTTATCTTGGAAATATTGTCACCAACTGCGTGTAGACCGTCCACGAACCTCCCAGCCTTAGACTACATTGTTCATCACTCTCAACAATGAGTCACCCCCGAGCTGGGACTAAACTCCACTCGGGTAAAGGGATTCCTAACCAGGCTAAAAGATCATAGACAACAGGAAAGACTCTGTCTCAGGTGCTCACTCAACTAACAACCTACAACCTCTCATTCCCCACATGCCTGTCCCACCCAAGGAAGTGTTCCTCTTCTCTACTCAACAGTCCTTTGGCTGCCCCACTTCCCTTCTAGTGCTTCAACAACAGGATCGACAGGAAGTCTCAAAGCACTGTAGTTGCAGTTTATCACCTTCAAGAAATCAATTCCCAACAATTCTCTCACTCAGAGGATTTCTCACAGGCCTGACAACCCGCCTCTTCATTTTCCCACGGGCCTGACAACCCGCTTATTCAATCCCGCTCCCAAGCTAACCAGGTACACCAACAGGAAGTGGTTATGGAAATAGGCTCAGATACAGTGAAATGAATGTCTAAAGGATAACTGACTGCGTGACTGAAATGGTCATGGAATCATTGATTGGATGACTAAATGATGGAAGGAATCATGGGAGAGATGATCGTAAGAATTATGGTGAAGATGTGAAAATGAGCTAAGTCCCCATCATATGTATGCATGTCCCCAACTTGACACTTGTCATGTTGGAAGCTACTTTGGTCCACTTGTCCCCAACTTTAGAACTTAAGATGAAATAATTATCCATACTTTATGTTTTAAGAAATATTAATATAATATTCCTTTTTGGCTTAAGCTCTCTAGCTTAGCCATTTCCCTTAACTTTTGGCCCTCCCTTTCCCTAACTTCTAGAGTTCAATCCCCCATCTCTTTTATCGTGGTCGGTCTGTGGGAAATGATGTATTTTATATTAATCATGAGACATATACAAAATAGGCGCACTAGATTTTAACATCTAGGCGCACTGGCCTAATACCAAAACATAAGCATCCCAGCTTATATTAACTGGCTCACCAGCCTATAACACATATCATATACACGAGGCTTGCTAACCTCCTTACTGCGTGCGGTATCCGAGAACGTGCACACTACATCATTTTACCGCGAAATACATGCGTGCACTATGCCATGAACGGTGCATTACAAAATGATGTCAAAATAACTCACTAGCTTAAGTACACTTACATTACATTTACAATTGGGTTCATCCGAGGGATATTACAATCCCCTCCCCTTATTTATGCACTATCATCAGTGCATCATATAACCTTATACAACAAAATTTAAAAAAATCCTCAAAAAGATGCGGGTATTATGTACGCATTGCATCCTCATGCTCCCAAGTAGCATCCTCAGGACCGTACCAAGTCCATTGGAACTTTAGAAGCCCTATGTCTCGATTCCAAAGATGCTTGATTGTTCGGTCCAAAATACACACCAGATGCACTTAAAAAGAGCCTTCTTGCTCCACCTGAATCACATTCCAATCAATAACATGATTAACATCAAGTGTATATTTCTTTAGCAATGATACATGGAATACATTATGAACATACATAGATGTAGGAAATTCAATCATATAAAAAACTAGACCAATCCTTTCTAGGATTTCAAATGGCCCACAAAATCTGGCTGCCAACTTGGCACAGCTTCCCAGCTTCAGGGAACTCCTGTTAGCTTTCACCTTCAGGAAAAAATGATCACCCACTTTGAACTCTCTGTGGGTTTTGTTCTTATCAGCATAACTTTTCTGCCTGTCTTGGGCAGCTTTTAAATTCTACTTGATTTTTATCATTTGGTCCTCCATCTCCTTGAGTAAATTTGGCCCAACTACTATCCTATCAACTGGATTATCCCATCTCACTAGAGTATTTCACTTTTTGTCGTAAAGTGCTTCAAATGGGATCATCTTCAACGATGCCTTATACCCATTGTTGTAAGCGAATTCTACCAAGTACAGGTAGTCCTCCCATTTTGATGGTTTTTCCATCACATACATTCTCAGTATGTCTTATATAACTTTGTTCACCCTCTCTATCTATCCATCAGACTCGGGATGATAAGTTATACTAAAGTTCAGATTCATTCTGAATCCTTTGAACATTCCTTTCCAGAAATTCGAGGTGAATTTCGGGTCTCTATCGGACACAATTGTTTTAGGAATTCCATGCAATCGTGCCACTTCCTTCATGAAAATATCAACAACATCTGTTGCCTTGTGAGTAGTTTTCAGAGAAATAAAATGGGCAGCTTTTGTAAGCTTGTCCACCACCACCATGATCGAATCATGCAGCTTGCCTGTTCTGGGAAATCCCGTAATAAAATCCATTGTCACCACTTCCCACTTCCATTCAGGAATGGACAAAGGTTTCAACAACCCTGCTGGGTGGCTATGCTCAACTTTAACTTTATGGCATTCCATACATCTAGCAATGTATTCATCGATCTCTCTTTTCATACCTGGCCAAAAGTAATGGCTCTTGACCGCTGCCATGGTTTTATGATATCTAGGGTGCCCTGCATAAGGGACATTATGCATTTCATGCAAAATCATACATTTCAAGTCCTGGACATTTGGAACAATTTTTTTTTCTTGCGCAACAGTATTCCATTTATTCCCAAATTATAATTATCCACCTTTTGTGGCATCTTACCCTATTGTAGCTTTGCTACCAATTCTCTATATTGCAGATCTGCATTTGCAGCCTCCAGAATTTTTCTTTTAATATCAGTCTGATACATGCTAATGGTTGTAGCATGTAGTTCATGCATCCTCCTGTTGAGTGCATCAACCACTTTATTCTCTTTCCCCTTGATATGATTTATATCAAAGTCATATTCGCTTAGAAATTATAACCATCTACTTTGCTTAGCATTTAGATTTGGTTGATCAAATAAATATTTCAAAACATTGTGGTCTTTTCTTAGCTCAAACCTCTTCCCCATGAGGTAGTGTCTCAATTTCCTCAAGGCATGCACTATGGCTGCCAACTCCAAATCATGAGTGGCATAGTTTCTTTCATGCTCCTTCAACTTCCTTGATTCATAACATATAACAAACCCATTTTGACTGAGGACTCCACCAAGTCCTTCATTACATGCATCTGTGTATAAAATGAAGTCTTCATTTGGGTTTGAAATCCTTAGTATTGAATCACTTGTCAATAATTGTTTCAAGTGTTGGAAACTCTTTTCGCAATCCAGTGTCCACTGAAACTTCAGACCCTTTCTTTGCAAGGAAGTGATTGGGTGTGCAATATTTGAGAATACTTCAATAAATCTTTTGTAGTATCATGCAAGACCCATGAATGATCCCACCTCTGTCACATTCTTCAGCGCTGAACATTCTCTAATGGCTTTTATCTTCTCAGGATCCATTGTTATCCCATCATTTGAAATGATATGCCCCAAACAATGAATTTGTTTCTAATAAAATGAGCACTTGCTCAATTTTGCATACAACTGATGCTCCCTTAATAATTGCAACACCATCCTCAAATGATGTTCATGCTCTTCCTTTGGCTTACAATATATAAGAATGTCATCCAAAAAGACAATGACAAACTTGTCTAAATATTCTCGAAAAACACCATTCATTAAGCACATGAAAACAATTGGTGCATTTGACAACCCAAATGGAACCACTATGAA
>SNQJ01S0045829.1:12239-29222 GCA_010110895.2 Picea sitchensis
AAAATTTTAATACCATAGAGACATGATAGGGGTGAAGGATAATCCCTTTCTTGTTGAGAGGGAGTGTTGAGATTCAACAAGAAGATTCAAAACCCACTTTTGGGTGCATGTTTATTTTTATTATCCCTTAATTTAGATGGACATTAAACTATAATCTATTATCACTGTTGACTTGAAATAGTTAACTGAAGTGGCAAATTAGTTAGCTAAGTGAATTTTGGGACTTCGCAAGTTCGCTCTCCTATGCACTTTAAAAGGGTTAGGCCTCATGCAGGTTCCTTGGGATATAGCGAATGTTGGTCCTCGCGCTCAAATCTGACGGCCCAAATTTGATCTCCTCCTACGCGCTCTTCTAATTGTCTAGATGTGGATCCCAGAGGTCCAGATCTTTCACAGTGCTCGATCCAACGGTCACTGTTGCTCTTACTCTTGAGATTTCGCTTTTGTTCCCCGACTTGGAAGATTGCAGATGCTTCGAAGGTATCGAACTTCAATTTACTTCCTGTGAAACCTAATGTATGGGTCTCGAGTTCCTCTTCCTTCCTGAGCTTACGAACTTGAAACAAGTTCACCTCTTGGACCTCATTTGCGCTTCTGAAAGCGCTAGTGTCTTCTGATCTTGGTCCTTAGGGAATTTTGAATTCCCACATACTCCTTGCATTAATATGCTCGCATCGGATCGATGGTTCATGACCTTCCTTGATCCAATGGTCCATATCACATTGCAACTTTGGGTTTCAAAAGTTTAATCGCACCAACGCGTGATTCTCCTGTCGCGCGAACTCCACACTCACAGATCCGACGGTCAAGGTGGGTCTCGATAGATCCTTGGATCTATGGTCTAGATCACATCATGACTTCGGGTTTCAGAGCATAGATACCCTTCATTATTATTACCAACATCGGTTGATCTTGCGAAAACTGAAGGAGTCGAGGTGTTAATGCCTGCACTCCTTCTTCCAATCTAGTGGTCATGACAGACCTTGGATCCTCCTGAAAGGTCTCGTATGTTCATCTTTCAAACTAAAGGATATTCCCTTTCGATACTTGAATCTCGCTATCCTTCCTGAGCTTCATCGGTTATGAAGGATTTAAGAGCATTGCACTCTTTCTCATGAACTTAACACTTAGAAGGGGATTCTGCACAACTCTTGTGCTCCTTCATCAAGTCTAGAACTTAAGTGGTTCTCAGTCTCTACTTTCCTCACAGAGAGACGATGCATATCTTCACTACCTCTCCTAAGCTTAAAAAACTCCATCCTCCAAGGGACTTAGAATGACTAGGAGGGTTGACATGCATACATGAAACTATGGCCACGGTCGACGAACTCGCAGTTCGTGGATCTGGCTTAAGCCACCACGGGACGCAAGCATTTATGAGTATGAAAACACATCCAATTCATACAATTTCCTACTTGCCTAATTACACAATCAAGAAGACACAAAAGGGGTACAGTATAAATCATTAAGCAAGCATATCCATCCCTGCAATATTCATAGGATATCCAACTTTAATTCACAGTACCACTTAAATACACAAGATATGTGATTACTTATCTATTACATGTGGTGGAAAACTAACTGACCGTGGGTGTTCATCCTTCCACCCGGCCATAGGCTCAAAGGTATTCATTCTTAGCACTCTGGCCACCCCCATGCCAAGCCATGATATCACTAGGGAACTCTCATAGTTCGCAAGGATTCTTTCTCTATTTCAGCTTCCGCTCGGGTTTTGTTCTCTACAAACTTTCAGAGATTTCTTTCTCTGTTATGGCCCTAGGTGAGGTTTATTAGATGCTCAGTCGACATTAAGCTCGTAGCCTTCTGTTCCTCATCTGCTAGAGAGCTCTGTGCATTCTCCTTATCGATTTTTATCATATCTTTTCCCCAGGATGGTTCTCGACCCATCCTGTTCCTTCTATCAGAAGGGAACTCGGGTCATCTTGGTCTGTCATACCCAGTGGTACTTTGAGCTGACATTCTGTAGTTAGACCATGCTCCCATTCATGGGATTGGTTGATAATTCAACCTATTTTTCTTGAGATTAAACTTAAGGCTCAAAGAATAATGTCAGGCATCAAGAAATTAAGGAATGATTTTAGAATGATTTTTCTTCCATTAGTTGTGTAAAAATTAAGTCCTCAAATGAAATTAATAGCTGAACAGAACATAGATCGTATTTCGTCGTCTGAGTCAATTTATCAAAAAGGATGATGAAGGAGAAAATTACAAAATTATTAAACAAATTAAGGAATCAATGATAGAAGAATATTACTTTGTTTATAGTAGAAGAAAGAGTGGAACGCACCCCTGAAAGGATATATAATGTAGTGATCCAAGTAGCTTGCAGGTCTTGTATTTGCTAACAGAAAATACAGAGGAAAAATTGTTTACTATCAAATAACTAAATGAAATGTAATCACAGTAGATGTTGTACTAATTTGCAATCATTCACTTATCAAGGAGTAACATAAAGAAAACTAGAGATATGGAATACAAAGAGAGCACATAACTCAAACAACACAAAATTTGGAATCCATGTTTGCACTTGTATTAATACTCACAAAGGATGAGTTTTCTCATTTACAATACGGCAAGAAGCAACCTATGATTAACCTTATAAAGTTATATTTATACAAAAGGTTCTCAACCTTAAACAGTTGGAATTCCCCTTATTTCTAAAATAGTAAAAATTACAAAATGTAAAATGCGAAACGCTTCACTTGCATCTTTTTTGTCTCTTTGTCTCACTGGAAAAGACATTTTCTCTTCCTGTTCTCCAGCTCAGAATACATTTGATCTTCTAATCATGATCTATACAGATGATGTGCATTGTCTACCTCATTGTTTCCCAGAGGTGTTGCCCCTTCCTTGCTCTATACATTTAACGCATCTGCCTACAAATTGTGCCGTGTTTTCTTTCCCGTAGAGTCTACACATCATCATGGCTATATACATTATGTGAGGTTGTAGTGCAGGAACTGTATATACGCCATGGGAATCGGCTCTGAATTTCTTGGGGCGAGAATACCAATCCTTAATTAAATCGGGAAGGTTCTTTGCATATTGGTCACATTCTTTCTTGTTAAAGTTGGCCAGGAAACTGGCATCGCAAATGAAATTTGGTTGAGGAGACAATTTGTACATCATCTGTAGATGTTTAGGTCGGAAATACCTAATTGAGATCTTTTGTGGATTGAAGATGGTTCTCCACGTGCTCCAGTGCCCAACCGATTATATCATTGTAAGGCAAGATCCTAGGCCTCGCCGCTATCTTATGTAACTTCGACTGGGCGACGATTTTGTATTTGGTAGCTAGGTCCTCTTTCTCATTATCACTTGAATCGTCCGGGCAATTTACTAGTTCATACTGTAGAATATTTGATATGTTCGTCCAGGATTTAACAGTGTCTATGCTTCTGGGCGAGGTTTCAGAGAGAACATCTGCATTCTAGCTCGAACTTTCACCAGTCACTTTAGGTGCTTTCCTTGGAGCCATGGTATCAAGCCTTTGAACTTTGTTATCTACCACAGGAAACGCGTAAAATCCTTCAGCTGAAAAAACTTACTGCTCAGTAAAACACATAATGAAATTCAATTTCACATCCTTTCCCCTTTAATCACATCGATCAACCAATACCTTTATTGACAGAATATTTACTTTCTTTAATGAATCAAATTCAAGCGGTGGATAAAAATATTATTTGGAATGATTGTCGTAAAGGAATTATTAATGGCATTTATTTTTTGGTGGTTCATGCTCAGGAAAATCATATATGAAATTTGAATCTATCTGAGTCATCATTAAGCGATGGATTAATTAAGAGATGATATTTTTTAAAGCATCAGTTAAACATATTTATCATTAAGTAAATTTTAGAATTTCGACTCTCATGAGATCTTATAACAGCCCGAGCTATAAATTATGAAATGCAAAATCATGATGTGATTAATTAAGTTTAATTGCATTTAACCCTTTTAATTAATCATGATTAACCTCAAAGATTTTGGGTCTCAGGATATTGATTGTTGTTATATGTTAGGATCCCTGAAACGCGAAATCGCGATAAGGTTTATTAATCGTTAATTGTTCTTAACCCTAAATTAACTCGGTTTAACACTTAATACAATTTCATGATTTCGGATGTCGGGACTTTGGAAATACTACATGTTGAACTGTCATGCATCGTGAAACCCTGAAGCTCGATGTTTCGAAAGCAACCTTTAGTGATTTAATTCCTTAATGAGTAGGCAGCTACATCACCTTTAAGAGTTTAGGATCGTTCGATTAGATGTGAGACTTCATCAACGGTGAGACTCAAGCGCGCGTTGTTTTTATTTAAATGAAAATAAAATCTATTTAAAATCTTAAATATATAAAAATATATGTGTTCCAACATAGGCTCCATCTAGGGATCGCGTCTCTCTGCGAGACGTCGAAGAACAGTAGACCAAGTGCCTTTATTGGGTAAATGGAGTCATTATTGCATTTCTGTGAAACACAATATAAAAAAGGACACACATAAGGACTTTGGGCTTCACCTATATATCTGAGAACTTTCAAAACTTAATCATTCACTGATTTCGAGCTTAGGCTTATTAATGGCTTCCCTTTCTTAAAACTGACTTCAGATTTTCTTAAGATAATCAAAACAACCTTAATCATTCTTTCAAGCTCTGTTTGATTTTGTTCGCATCAAGGAAAAGTAATTTTAATGTTTTTAGTCAGGGAGTCTCGTGTTAGCTTAGAATGTAGATCTAGTCGAAAAGAGAACTAGTTACCAAAGTACATATAATTCATGTATAACAACCTTGCAGATATCGTAGACATTGCTTCACTGTCAGCGAGCCTGTTCAATACCCCGATGAAGTTATATAATTCCCACATTGAATCTCCTTTCACCACTTCAATTAGTAATTTTTCATTTAAATGCTGAGATGAGGGCAATCATTTAATGAATTTCCTTTCATCATCTCTTTTTTGGACTAGATGGGGGCAATCATTTTATGAATTTCCTTTCACCATTTGTCTTATTTTTTCTTTTGAAACATGAAGTGGGGGCAATCAATTTGTATATAATATAGCATGGATGATATATGTTCATAATTTAGCAACAGAGGTCTATCAACTCACTTTGATTACTCTGGACTAATCCTCCTCTGACCTTCAAAACACCTTCGCCTACAAGGAATTTCTCACAGGAATTTCTTATTTTCCAGGGACTTTCCTTGAGTGAAAATAATCAGATTAAACCTGTTAGAAGGGATAAGCTAGTTAGGATTAGCCTAGACATACTTTTTTTTCAGTTAAAGTTAGAGGAATCTTAAGAATTTTTGCCTATTCTCGTTTTGAAGACCTATTTGTGAGTTTTCAAAATTAAGGTGAGACCTTTTTCCTCTATGAATACCATGGGTTGATATCAAGAATCATAGGAAAATACAATCTGAGTATGAGAAAATAAATAGGAAGAGGATTCAGATGTTTTGTTGTGAGCACGATCACTCTTATGCAAACTCGTTAATTGATTCTCGAATTTTTCTGTAAGGTCCTCTTATTGCTTATTTTATTTATTATTATAAGTTTTATTTCATTTTTATTTTACTAGGGAAAACTCTTGATAATTAAATCGTCATTTTACATTTCTCTAGTTATAGATTAGGTGACAATATTTGTACATATGAGACTTCTGTCATACTTAGTAATATTTCTTTGAAAATTTAACTTAGATTAGTAGGGCAGAAGCTCATACCTTAGATTTTCTCTTATATTTTTTTAACCAAGTAAACTACTTGTTTATCACCCGTTTTGAGAGAGAGTCCATGTTCTGAAACATGAGCCTCGCTTTCTTATCTCTCGACCATCAGCAAGTGTCCTACAATAAAAATAAACATGAGAGCTGTCAGGAAATTCTATAGATCGGAACTCTATGCTTTACTTATTTTTATATTTTTGTTTTTATAAAATCAGCTAACCTTCTTTTATTTACAGTGAAAATAAAGACTTATCGAAGAAACAGAAATTTGTAAACAAAAATGTGAAAATCAAACTAATATGTACAATGAGAGTTCGAAATCTGGTTACTGCATGAAATGTTTCAAGTAACGCCCGTTGATAGGGGCGTTAAGGGTTTTCCCATCGAGATTTTCTAACAAAAATGAATTCTTTCCCTTAGAAGTTGTGATCTTGAAAGATCCACACCAGATATGGTCAAATTTGTTGTGCTTTCCTGAGTCTTCCTTCCTGGAATCCCATTTTAAAATCAGGTCACTAGGGAGAAATTCCCTACCTTCATCTTTTTGGTCAAACAAGGCTTTCATATTATCCTGATATTTATGGAGTTTCTCATCCACTTGATCCCTATTTTGTTGGACTTCAATCAATTGATTTATTCTTCTGGTGATGTCATTTGGCTCTTCTTTCGCGTCCTGCCAGAGTTTCATTACGGGCAGAGAAATATTTATGGGGAGAACAACATCGATACTGTATACCATTTGAAAAGGGGACATCCTGATTGATCTCTTAGTGCCTATTCTATTAGCCCACAAATCATATTTCAAATGTACATGCCAGGCTTTCTTGTTCTCAGTCAACACTTTTTTAATTATGGCGATTAAGCTCTTGTTTGAGGATTCGGCTAATCCATTGCCTTGAGGATAGTAGGTTGTGGAATATCCTAGTACAATGTTTTTCTTTTGACAAAAACTTACCATAGCCATGGATTTGAAAGCTTGGGCATTATCAGTAACTATCTTCCGAGGACAGCCAAATCTCGATAAAATGTTCTCTTCTAAGAAACTGATCACCACGATGTCTGTTTTGTTTCGCGTCGGAATGGCCTCCACCCATTTAGTGAAATAGTCAGTAGTGGTCAAAATCCACTTATGTTGTGCACTTGAATGTGGATGTATTTCACCGATGAAATCCATACCCCATTGTTGAACCAAAGCTTCTGTTTTAACTGGAACCAAAGGTAGTGCGGGAATATTTTGCTTGCCCGAAAATAGTTGACAGGGGTTACAGGTCCTGACTTTAGCATTCACATCAATGAATCATTTTGGCCAATAATACCCAGCTCTCAGGATTTTATAGGTCGTTTCTCTCCATGCATGATGTCCTCTGCACACTCCTTCGTGAAACTCATTTATGACTTTCTTCGTTTCAGATTCTACTAAACATCTTAGTAGGAAATCCAGAGGATCCTTCCAATATAGTTGGCTATCCATGATATAATATTTTACTGCATGAAATTTCAACGTTCTAGCTTTGGAAGGAGTCATATCACTTGGGCACTGTAGAGTTAGAAGGTAAGAAACTATGTCTTTATACCAACCTGAAGAGGATAACTCCTCCTGGATTTTGGTTTCAGGTATAGTAACATCAAATTCTTCTATGTCAAGAAATCCTTCGTGCATCTGTAAATGATTTATCCTAAGTGTGCAGAAATTTGATTCGGCCAGTAGTTTAGACAGACCCTGACCTTTGACAAGTTTGGTCGATTTTACTTCTAGGTCAAATTTCTGAATCTTGGCTAACCATCTGCCCCTTTTTCCATCACTATCTGGCTGAACTAATATATCTTTGATAGTGTTGGTTGGTACATAGGCGATTATCTTAGAATGGAGCACATATGTTCTGAAATCCTTAAAGGATTTTACCATTGCATATGCCTATTTTTCCAATATATCATATTTTAGTTCAGCATCTCTGAGACTTTTACTAAAAAATGCGATTGGCTGCTCAAAACCTTCATCGTTCTTTTGTAAGAGCACGATCGTGATAGTGTGTTCGGAGGCAAATGAGAAAATCAAGAATTTTTTCATATAGTCTAGGCTCGCCAGCATCGGTGCTTCACCTATGACTTTCTTGATGCGTTTGAATGACGCTTTGTCTTCAGTTGTCCATTTGACCTTGTTGTCCTTCTTGAGCATATCTGTAATCAATTTTACAATTTCAATGAAGTTTGGGATGAATCTTCTTAAAAAATTATTTTTTCTTAAAAATAACTAAATCTCCTTTCTATTTCTAGGAATATTGATAGTATTATATCTTCAACCCTTTTCGGGTCGATTTTGATTCCATCTTGAGATACTATATGGCCCAAAAGTTTACCTTCCTACATTACAAAGTGAGATTTCTTGGGATTTAGAGACAAACCGAATTTTCGACATTTCTCAAATGTCTGTTTGAGTTCTACTAGGTGCTCTGCATCAGATTTAGAAAACATGGTTATATCATCAAGATAAATGACAATGAACTTATCTCTTTCGATGACAAAGGCGATGTCCATAGCTCGTTGGAAAGTGGCACCTGCATTCATCAAACCGAATGGAATTTTATTATACATAAAGGTACCCCATGGGGTGGTGAATGTGGTTTTTTCTTTATCGTCTTCATGGACTATTTGATTATAGCCTAAAAATCCATCAATCATGGGCATTCTATTTTCCCCGACCACTTTTTCCAATATGTGATCCATTTTAGGTAATGGATAATTATCTTTGAGGGATGATTTGTTTAAATTTTTGAAATCTACACACAACCTGATTTCACCATTTTTCTTTCTTACCGGGACCAGATTGGCTACCCACTCAGAGTATCTGAGTGGAACAATGATTTTAGCATCCAGGAGCTTCTTTACCTCCTTTTCTATTACAAGCAGTAGTACGAGATTTATCTATCTGAGCTTCGGCATGAATGGTTTAATAGCCTACTTTAAGGGAATTTTGTGTTCGATTACAATGGTATCATAAGTTCTTAATTCATCAAAGGACCAGGAGAAAAAATCCTTGAACTTCTTGATTAACTCAACATATTTGATTTTTATTTCAGGGGGAAGGTATTTAGATTTTTTACCAGCTTAGGAGTTTCCTTGGTGCCTATATTACAATCTTCAACCTCTTCAGGATGAGGCTGCAAAGTAGACTTCAAGGGAATATCATCATCATCAAATAATCTCTCCAAAGGAATTAGATCTTTAGGGATTTGATTATTTTTCAGTACCAACATGTGATGATTAGTGATCTTATCTCAGAACTCCTGAGGATCCTCACCTTCTTGCATTATCCAAACAAGGTCATTTTGATTTTCCTGATCAATATGTGTTTTGAAAAATTCGTCCACCATTTCTAAGAATTGTCTGATTTCCTCATCATCTTCGAAGACCTACCAGTGTTGTATATTGTTTGGTATTGAGGGTATGAGCTTCATTTCTATGTGATACTTCAGTTTGAAAATAGTATGAGGTACAAACGTGGCGGTTGCTTTGGCCAATGAATCTGCCTGATGATTTTCAGTTCTGGGGATGTGACGAATATTAAACGATGATAAAAAAATTTGAATCAGATCCCAGGCACAATTTATGTAAGACCCCAACCTCAGGTGTTTGGCCTGATACTGCTGCTTTATCTTTTTTATAATTAATTCTGCATCGCCATAAACTACAAGGTTTTCAATCTTCAACTTTCTGGTAGCCTCTAATCCTAAAACCAGGGCTTCATATTCACATACATTATTGGTGTAATCTATGTCCCATTGTAATCTGTAAGAGAAAGGGATAATAAACTTGTCTCTGGGTGCCACAAACAACACTTCAGCTCTTTCTCCTTCACAATACGAAGCACCATCGAAATACATTTTCCAAAATCCAATACTATTTACATTTTTACTTGTCTTTTCTATTTTTTCTTTTTCTGTACAATTTTCTTTTATACATTCATCTAAATCATCATCAATCGATAATATACAGTTTCCTAAATCTCGATCTGCGACATAAACAGGATAATTATTCGATTCAGCGGATCACTTACTGTATATGCCAACCTTGTTTCTCTGTACAAGCGGGTGAACTGTCCGTCGAAGATTGGGATTGTAGCGTATGTCATGTCGAGTTGAAGGGATCCTCCAATTTTGGTGCCCCAAGACCTGGACAACAACATGTCGTACTTTGGAGGGATATCAGCAACAACCACATCCATCAAAACACTTTTTACAGGAATCTGTGCAAGATTAACCATTAAATCTTTAATCATACCCATACATTTAACTTTTCTCGAATCAAAAGAATACAGATCCCTGTATGGTCTGGTAATTTTGACACCAAGTCTATCCATAATATCTTTGGGCATCACACTGTGGGAGGCTCCAGAATCCAACATGCAATTATAGAGCAGATAATCATGCACAGTCAACGTAATGTAGAAAGGAGCGACATAATCTCTGGAACTTTCAAAATGCGGACTAAACATTATAGTTGGTTTATCATCTTCTAAATTTATAACATCCGCATGACTTTCGACATCAGAAAAATTTATCATTTTGGCAATCTATTTTCTATATGTAGGGTTTTTTTCCAATTCAACCAGAGGCACAGGGATCTTGATTTTATTATTTCTAAACTGAAACTTCATGTTTCCTTTTCGGATTCTCTGGTCAGGGCTTCTATCTCCCTTTTTTCTAATTTATTAGTTTGTGTTGTTTTCGTTTCAACTGTTTTTGTTTCGGTAGTTTGTGTTTCAGTTGCTCTTGTTTTAGAATTCTGTGTTTCAGCTACTTTTGTTTTGGCAGTCTATGTTTTAGCTGCTGGTTGAGTTGCCTCATTCGCTTTATTTCTCGACAAGATTTTCTTTGGTTGGGAAGTTGCGATATTTCTATCTCTAGGCCTTAAAGTATACTTATGTTGAAGCTTGACCATTATATTGTCAACAATTTCTTGATATGAAAAATCTTCTGTGATATTTATGCTATCATCATTATCCTCGTCAAATGAGATTCTTGACAATCATCGCTAAGATTATTCATATCTTCCTCTAACTCCTCAAAGTTTCGCATGTCATCTCCTAGTATAAAATTTTCGTTTTTAAAGGGGGTCTAAATCTTTTGATCTTCATTTTTTGTTTGTCTTTGTTGTATTTGAGGGTTAGGATTCCTTTTGAAATATTTTCTAGCGAACTGATCCGTTTTAGATTGATCCAGTTCCATTTTCGAGATTTTATTAGATAATTCTTTGATTATTTTTGCCATATCGTCCATCTTATCTTCGGAGGACCTCCCACATCCAGAGAGTCCTGCTTGTTCTCTGAATTGTCTAGTCTCTTTATTTCCCGTTTCGATTTTAGCTTTTAACTTTCCCGATTCCATCATATTTGACTCTATTTCTAAAGCATCATACTGCATTCTCGAGAGGTCGACAGATCTCCTTTCCCTCAATAGTAAGGCAAAGTCAGGCTCAAAATCCCCTGCGAAAGTCACCTTTGTTGCAGGTTGTAAAGGTTTAACCTCAACTGGAATTTTTTTATATAGTTTATTAAATCTCTGAGTGAATTCGAGAATTGTCTCTGAATTTTTCTTTCTTAGATCTCCAAACTCAGTTAAATAATACAGGTGATCATTTCTCTCCCCCAATTATCTGAGAAAATCGTTTTGTTACTCATCGTACATTCTTATAGAAGCTAATGGCAACCCTCAAAACCATGTTCTCACCTGTCCTTCAAAATTTTGAACTAGGAGCTGTGAATAAACATCCTCGTGCTCGAGGCCAAGAATATCGATGAATTGATCGAAAAAATTTATATGCTCAGTAGCCGTTAAGTCTTCCTCTCCTGTGAACTTTGGCAGGTTTTTCATATAGTTTTCGGGTAAATCGTGGAGGGGAACTGGGAGGACTAAAGGAGCATACCTAAAAACTACTTTAGCAAAAATTTTAGGATGTGGAGGTGGTCCTTGACCGCCTCCTCCTCCCCCTCCAGCACCCAATCCTCCTCCACCTCTGCCACCTCCGCCACCACCTCCTCCGATAGCAGCCATTGATAATCTAGGGGATGAAACTTGGAGATTATAGAGAGGATTTTCAAAGCTGTGTAGTGACCTTCCAGCTACTTCGGGATGAAGAGAAAGGGGTTATGGGAACTGATCGTCAGGAGACAGAAAATCATAAAAGGGGGGAAAATAGAGATGAGGACTAGGTTCTTTGGATTTGTAGGATATATAAATGGGAGATCCAACAGGAGTCAAAACAGAGTGTAAGATATATTCTTCGAAACTTTGGGAAGATGGAAACTTTATCTCGGGGACTGGCGAAATATCAATCAAAACAGGTATCGAGATGGGTCTTTTACCTTTATTAGCAAAGGAGGCAATTGAATAGGTTTCGGTCTTTATCTCGGGTAAAACCAACTCGAGGTTTATGATTTTGGCTTCAACTCTATTAGCTGATGTTTCTCTGAAATGGATTTGGGTGGAACCTTCTTGTGGAGTTAACTATTCAGGTGGAACCTTGTCATTAGACTATGTGGGTTTGGGTTGATAAACCTTACTTGTGGAAGCAATGGTCTTCTTAAGGCATCCCTTTGGTTTTAAAAAAATTTCAGGGTCGGATACATGCGTGGTCTGCTTATCGTCGGGGTTTTTTCTGGTATTCCTTCGACTGAATGCCAGCTTATTAGTGGTGGAGTTGCCAAGTGAAAATTAAAATTAGCCTTAAATATATTCTATCTTTGTTCACTATCAAAGAAATAAACTTACCATGTCGTTCTCCCAAGGAAAAATAACTTTGTTTCTCCATCCCCAGCAACAGCGCCAAAAAGATGTTGTTCCTGAGATTAAACTTAAGGCTCAAAGAATAATGTCAGGCATCAGGAAATTAAGGAATGTTTTTAGAATGATTTTTCTTCCATTAGTTGTGTAAAAATTAAGTCCTCAAATGAAATTAATAGCTAAATAGAACATATGCCATATTTTGTTGTCTGAGTCAATTTATCAAAAAGGATGATGAAGGAGAAAATTACAAAAATATTTAAAAAATTAAGGCATCAATGATAGAATAATATTACTTTGTTTATAGTATAATAAAGAGTGGAACGCGCCCCTGAAAGAATATATAATGTAGTGATCCAAGTAGCTTGCAGGTCTTGTATTTGCTAATAGAAAATACAGAAAAAAAAATCGTTTACTATCAGATATCTAAATGAAATGTAATCACAGTAGATGTTGTACTAAGTTGAAATCATTCACTTATCAAGGAGTAACATAAAGAAAACTAGAGATATGGAATACAAAGAGAGCACATAACTCAAACAACACAAAATTTGGAATCCTTGTATGCACTTGTATTAATACTCACAAAGGATGCATTTTCTCAGTTACAATACAAAAAGAAGCAGCATGTGATTAACATTAGAAAGTTATATATATACAAAAGGTTCTCAACCTTAAACGATTGGAATTCCCCTTATTTATAAAATAGTAAAAATTACAAAATGTAAAATGTGAAACGCTTCACTTGCATATTTTTTGTCTCTTCTTCTCACTGGCAGAGACGTTTTCTCTTCCTGTTCTCCAACTCAGAAGACATCTGATCTTCTTATCATGATTTGTACAGATGATGTGCATTGGCTACCTCATTGTTTCCCATAGGTGCTGCCCCTTCCTTGCTCTATACATTTAATGCATCTGCCTACAAATTGTGTCATGTTTTCTTTTCCGTAGAGTCTACACATCATCATGGATATATACATTATGTGAGGTTGTAGTGCGACAACTGTATATATGCCATGGGAATCAGCTCTGAATTTCTCGGGGCGAGAATACTAGTCCTTAATAAATTGGGAAGGTTATTTGCATATTGGTCACATTCTTTCTTATTAAAGTTGGCCAAGAAACTGGCGTCGTAAATGAAATTTGGTTGAGGAGACAATTTGTACATCACATGTAGATGTTCAGGTCGGAAAGACCCAATTGCGATATTTTGTGGATTGAAGATGGTTCTGGTTGGGATATCCACGTGCTCCAACACCCAACCAATCATATCATTGTAAGGCAAGAGCCTAGGCCTCGTCGCTATCTTATGTAACTCCGATTGGGTGATGATTTTGTATTTGGTAGCTAGGTCCTCCTTCTCATTGTCACTTGAATCGTTCGGGCAATTTAACAATTCATACTATAGAATATTTGATATGTGCATCCAAGATTTAACAGTGTCTATGCTTCTGGGTGAGGTGTTGGAGAGAACATCTGCATTCTGGCTCAAATTTTCACCAGTTTCTTTAGGTGCTTTCCATGGAGCCATGGTATCAAGCCTTTGAAATCTGTTATCTACCACAGGAAACACGTAAAATCCTTCAACTGGAAAAACTTACTGCTCAATAAAACGAATAATGAAATTCAAATTCACATCTTTTTTCCTTTAATCACATCGATCAACCAATACCTTTACTAATGGAGTATTTACTTTCTTTAATGAATCAGATTCAAGCGGTGGCTCAAAATATTATTTGGAATTATTGTCATAAAGGCATTATTAATGGCATTTATTTTTTGGTGGTTCATGCTTGGGAAAAGCATATACGAAATTTGAATCTATCTGAGTCATCATTAAGCGATGTATTAATTAAGAGATAATCTTTGTTAAAGAATCGGTTAATCATATTTATCATTTAGTAAATTTCGGCATTTCGTCTCTCGGGATATCTTATAACAACCCAAGCTATAACTTACGAAATGTGAAATCGCAATGTGATGAATTAAGTTTAATTGTGTTTAACCCTTTTAATTAATCATGATTAACCTCAAAGATTTCAGGGTTTCGGGTCTCAGGATATTTATAGTCGCTATATGTTAGGATCCCCGAAACGTGAAATCGCAATAATATTTATTAATCGTTAATTGTTCTTAACCCTAAATTAACCCGGCTTAACACTTAAGACAATTTCATGATTTCGGGACTTTGGAAATACTACATGTTGAACTGTCATGCATCGTGAAACCCTGAAACCCGACGTTTCGAAAGCAACCTTTAGTGATTTAATTCCTTAATGAGTAGGCGGCTCCATCACCTTTAAGAGTTTAGGATCATTCGATTAGATGTGAGACTTCATCAACGGTGAGACTCAAGCACGCGTTGTTTTTATTTAAATGAAAATAAAATCTATTTAAAATCTTAAATCTATAAAAATATATGTGTTCCAACACAACCACTGGTCCTTTCTTCATTAACTGGTTTCTCTCCTTGGGATCCGAAGGAGATTTATTGTCCCCATCAATGGAAATTTGGGGTTATTTGATATAATGAACCCTTTCTTATAGTTTTCACATTCTTCCTCTAGTGATATCATGGCCAGTACTTTCAAGGCTTCACCCCCACAGTCAGTTATTGGTAACTCAAAAAATAATACATTTACACTATCCACATGCCTTAGCATGGTAATCCTATTTTATGATTAATTACAAGCTGGGGGAAACAAAGGTGTTACATTCTTGCTGGGAAAGGTGATCATGATGGAGCCTTGGAAAATCTGCTTCTGGCCAGAGTGGCTTTGCAAGCACATCGTAAAGAGATTGAAGTGGTGTTTGTGGACTGTAGCATTGGAAACGCGTATCTTGCTCTGGGTTGCTATGAGGATGGCATATTGGCATATCACAAAGCACTTGTGGTCTTCAAGTTGGCACACGGGGAAGGGAATACTAGAGTAGCCTTTGTATATGTAAACCTTGTTGATCTTCATTTGAGAACTGGAAGATTCGGGGAAGCCAAGAGCCGCTATGAAAACGCGTTGATAATCTATGGACGACATAGAGCCGGTCACTCTAGTGATGATATTTCCACCAGTTTGACAGAGATTGTTGGATTGTTTGAGTCTATGGGTGAATATAATCAGGCAATTTGTCTACTACAAAAGGCTCTTGAAATCCTAGAAAATACCCCAAGACAACAGAGTGTAGTGGGTGGAATTGAGGCTCAGATGGGAGTGTTGTTTCAGCTTATTGGAAAATACAAGGAAGCATACATGTTCTTTAAGAAGGTGGTGTCTAAGCTTAAATTTGGGAATAATAAAAAAAACGCTCACACTTGGGAATGATTTTGAATCAGATGGGATTGGCCTGCATCAGTCTCAATGGTCTATGGGATGCAACTGATATTTTTGAAGAGGCAAGAACTATTGAGGAGGAGGTTTGTGTAACAACCCAAATTGGAATGCAAAAGAAGATATATTACTCTTAGACTTATGACAAAATGTAAGGGAATTGAAATGTATGGATTATGAAACTGGGCAGAGGTTGCAGACCATGTTGGCACAAAGACAAAATCCTGTTGTGGGTGGTCAAGCCTAGGTTTCAGTTTTGAAATCGGGCTCTGATACCATATGTAAGGCCTACCTTATAGAGCCTCATATAATAAACACGTTCTAATCTCCTACTGAAATTACTGCAACTTAGTTTAAAATTTTCTTTCTTGATTTTTCTATACCAAGAAAATAAAACATCAGCATAATAAAAACATGACTTAATAAAATACATAGAATGCTTACCTCAACATGTATATTAATTGATTTAGTCCATTTTCTACTTGTTGATGATCATGCCCAACTGCCCAAATTGAATATTAACCTCTCGACCAACTAGGAACAACCTCTCTGACTCCCTAGCTCCAGGAATCCTTGTGGTTTCTTGGCCCCCGAGCCCAAAATTCCTAGCAACAACAGTGCCCTGTGAGAGTTCCCAAAAATAAGTCTTCCAATTTCCTCCTCCTCCTCTATCTTTCAGAAATTATCATACCAAAATAAAAATGAGATCCCCTTCCAAGTCCTCCCCTCCTTCCATATCCTCCTCTCTCAAATCCCTCTCCTTAACCCCCCATTAATTCCCCAACAATCTTATCCCCCCATTAATTATTTCACCCACTTTTTAATAATAAAATAATAAAAGACTCATTTAATATATTTTAATAATTAATTAAATTCAAATTAAAAATCATGATAAAAATTAATCAATTTGGGTTGTTACAATAATTCCACCTCTAATGCCCTCACTATTTGTAGGCCAGCATTTCCAAATTTCACCCTCTCTCATAATAGTTGTTTCCTCTCACCTCTCTTTCCTTCACTAGTTCAACCCTAGTGTGGTATCCTCTCACCTCTTGTCTCCTCTCTCTTTCACCTTTGCTTGAATGTTGTGCTCTCATGGTAATTGTTGTCACTATCCCTTCCTTG
>SNQJ01S0045829.1:57384-80946 GCA_010110895.2 Picea sitchensis
ATTCCACTTCGATTTACATCCAAATCAATGCATTATATTAAAGAAATCCTAGCCAAAACTGTCAACTAGTAAGAAAACATACTATTTTCTTATTATATTTGCATAAGTTATAATGTGGAACAAAAGTGATTAGAATGGATGAGACAAGGCAAAAGGTACGAAGCTATGTTGGTTCTCACAAATTTCAATAATGTAGCCACTTATTGTGCTTGCTACTAAGATGGGATTTGTCTTATTAATCCCTACCAAAGGCAAGACGGGGACTATAGTATTCAATTGGGTGTTGACTATATATATATTTTCACTCTGTAAAGTTCAACATATCAAACTTGAAATTTTATTTTTTATATAATACAAAAAACCTTTTCTTCGTTATCTCATTGGATAATAGATTTGAGGTCTGATTGTGTGCTTTGCTCTTCACAATATTTTATTTTTTTCTCTTCCTAATGTTTATCTTTGGATTCTTGGATTAATCCCTCACATACAATGATATTGAATTACATTCTTAGATAACCTATACTTTATGCACCTTTATCTTAGCTCTCCTGATTACACATGATCATTTTGTCAGATTGTTGTATGTGAGGGATTTAATCTAATATGACAAATGATCAATTTTCTTCGAAAGTATTGAGCTTCCTTAAAACAAGTTTGTGAAGGCTTTAAATAAGTATGTAGCCACCACTCAGCACCTCTCCACCGCCTTGACAACACTGCATCGTGTCCAAATCAATTTTTCAGCATGACCTTCATGTCCAAATAAATTTTCCAGATTTGGATTACTCAACTAGAGGAGCAAATCCAATTTTTAGATTCAGATTACTTAGTTGGAGGAGCAAAGGTATACTAGAGAAAATTGCAAAACACTTATTGTTGGAACCATATTGGTGCTATGCAATGGTACAATTGTAAGTCATTAAATCAAAGCCATGAGAGAGAAAATAACAAGACACCTATTGTTGGAACCATACTAGTGCTATGCAATTGTATAACTGTAAGGCATTCAATCAATGATTCAATAAACCTTTGTCTGAATTTTAAAAAAACTGAATTTATATTAAACCATTCAAATTTGAGTTGTTGTTGCTTCTGCTTTAGCTACTATGAGTATATCAATAAAAAACATATTAAGCTTTTTCCACTGAAATAGATCAGATCTAATACATGTAGTTTTCCCTCCATAAATCAAAATATAGTTGGTGGAATAATCCCATGCATGCCTCCTTTTTCAATACTTAAAATTTCCTCTGCTTCCTCATCCATTATTTCTTTCAACTCTTCTTCATCACCATCAAGGTCAACTTTCTCTTCATCATGCTCATCATGCAAATATTTAGCAAATCCTATGATATCCCACATTGTCTCAATATTCATATATGCCTCATGAATGCCACCTACAAAGAGTGAGATTTAGTACTTGCCTTGGTTATGCCCACCATCCCGGATGAGGGGCATCATAATTTTGAGCTTTGCTCAGATTTGGTATTTATAAAAATAATGTCTTTACTAGACTTTTTGGCAGATTGCAGTGAGAATGGAACCTCAACTGCTTAATAGTTTGTCGACCTCACAAGTGAATCCTCCTTCTCAATAGGTATGTGTCATATCTTTTTTCCCCGTGTCTAGTAAGGAAGTGTATTTCCACCCACACCATTCAATTACCCTAGAGCATGGGAATCCACACATCGGATTGTCAGAGAGGAGGAAAAGAAGAAATGAGCATTTGCAGAAAGAGGGATAGACATATACAAGAGAAAGAACAAGTGAAATTGCACCAGGTGTTGTAGAGTGAGAATCTCAACAGAAATATAACGGACATGAGAAATGCCTTGGGACATATTAGTGAATGAAATTCAAAAGGGAGGATACCAAAGAGTAAATTTGACAAAGTTAGCGCTGAACTTAAGGAGTATGAATCAAGAAGAGGCCCCAAATGTCCACACAAAACACATGCATTTCTCATAGTTAAGATAACAAAACATAAAAAAACAAAAATGTGATGTCAAAAGAGAAAGAAACAACAACTATCAACGAAAACTTCTATTTCATCCGTAATTGAAAAGTTTATAAAAAGAAAAAAACACAATTGGGAAAATATACTTGAGATGAGCCATTATGGACAATAAATGAATGCTTAACAAATTCAAAAGCAATGTCCGAAATTGATGAAAGAATACAATGATTAATGTTTATAAAATTACCACAAATGAAGAGGTGTGAAGGTTAAAAGTCATAAAACATGAACATATCACCTTAAATGAAGGTTTGAATTTTTTTTAATAGGAAAATACGAAAAAAAAAATTAAAAACATTAAAAAGAAAAACAAATCAGCTAGTTGATTTCTATAGTGAGAGAAGACGGGTAGAAAATTGGAATTGAGATTTTCTATGCCCACGTGACTCGAACCTAGATGAAGCTGAACAAAATTCTCTAGTTGTTGATGGTTCAATATATATTAAAGCACATAGTCATTTGTATCAGGTAACCTAAACTTATGATTGGTTTCCACATTTTTCATAGCCAAAACAGGAGCAAAGGCTCTCACCTTCCAAAAATTAGTCACTTTAGTAGCATAGAAAGAGGTGAAGGGACCAAAACTTTCTCTCATGTTACAAAAGTCTTGACGAATAATCTCAAACACATCCATTTAGTGAAAATATAACTTGACAACCTCATGAATTACTCCTCCAAATTTGCATCAATGGATAAGAGAAATGACGTGAGTGCTTTGTGAGGAGATTCCCTCCATCCTCCATCCCACCATGTCCAAGTACAAAGAGTCGAACTGGACTGGTGCTTCGAATGCATAGAGCCAAAATAGTCTCATAAATGCCAAATTGCAGACCTCTTTGAAGGACTCAGATGTCTCAATGAAATTTGGGTCAACAAAAATAGATTCATGACTACTTAATTATTTGCTTCCTTGTTTTGAGGCAAGTCATCACACTACGTCTGGCACGCCTTCATAGCTCTTGCTTTGTGTTTATTTTATATATAGATATACACATATAGCTTTCCACAGATTCTTTGTCCCCACATCCTCCCAAGTCGTCCCTAATGGCTATTGTTGTTGACTCACAAAAGCAATGCTTATGCTTGCTATATTGATAAACTGGTTTAACAACACCGACTATGAAGATCTACGATGCCTTGCAACGTTGCAATGTTACACCTTCGCAAGTGACGCACTGTCCACAAAATAATTCCAATCATCATCCTTCCCTTCGAGGAAAGAGGACAATTAATTTACTGAAACATTATGGTGAATGTGTTAATAAACCACTGGTAAAAAAAAAACTGAGCCATGCTGCCATACCTTTTCATTCATGACGCCCCAGGTTTTGAAGGTAGCCCATACAAAAGCTGAAGAAATGATTGACTTTCCGGCCTACACCAACACCAACCACGTCATGTAATGTGGTGGCGCCAGGATTAAACAAAACTATACAACTAAAAATACCCTCGGTAATATTAAACTCCTAAAAGGGAGAAAACCCCAGGTCGATAACCTAGAATGCTGAAACTGTTGAATATATTTACAACCGACTACCATTTGTCACTCTGTTTGACCATATTACATAACATTGTCAATTGTAATACGCGGGCTTCAATGCTACCAAGTTTAAAGACACATGGCTATATCTGTGTAACGTCTCTGCAGAGGAAAATAATAGATGCCATCTTCAGATACAAAATCCTACTACCTCTAACAACAGTTGTAACACAAAGAAAAATATGAAGCAGTAAATGAACTTCATGGAAAAACAGGGATCCGGAGTTCAAAACGCTTTGTTCCTGTTCTCTCCCGGGCCTAATCTACAGTAGATCCAGGGGCACTTCCACTTATATAAGCGCAATCTGTAGAAATTGGCAGGAGACTGCATCTGAACTTTTTTACTTCAGAAGAATTGTAGCTATCTTGAACGATGGTGCAATACCTATAATCAATTATTGATTGGATACTGCTTTCGAGTGATTTAATCATTTATTCAATATCCGCACACCTAATCAAAAAAGGTCTGGAAACAGACTCCAAATACTAGTTGACAGACAGACAAATGATAAAAACCTCTGAAAATGAAACAATACATACTCACCTGCTTTGTTGAACGTATCCATATTGAAAGACTTACTACAAGGATTACATTATGGGTTTTGCCCTTAGAAATGCTTACTGAAAAGATGACAAAATACCCTACACACACCCACATGGTTTTTTTTTCTTTCAAAAAAATTAAATAGAAAAATGTTTTTTTTTAAAAGAAACATATATGTTGTTTTTTTTTTCAATTTATTTTTTTAATGTAAATTTTAAAAATAAAATAAAATTGATTAATAAATAAAATACAGCTTTTCCATTTACAAACTAATTTGAAGTTCTTTGTTTGTGACAATACTAGGGCTACTGTTTCAATTAAGTGCTAATTTTAACTCAACAACTTTATCCATTTACAATTTCATTCATAGTTGTTCCATTTGTCCAGGGTAGGTTCAAATTATCGTTCCCAAAATTATTCAACAAAGTTGTATCAAAGATGGTATCAAAGATGGAGCTGTTTTGTGTTCATGGAGTCAGATTGTAGTCAAATGTTGAGTTTGTTAATCTAACAAAGCTATATAAAATATTGAGCCGTGAGCGGTAAAATCTCATTGAGTTTGTTAATCTAACAAAGTTGTGTAAAAGATGGAGCGATGAACAGTAAAGCCCCATTGGTTCCCTTGTGTTCACTGAGTCAAATTGCACTCCCATTGAGTTTGTTAATCTAACAAAGTTATGTAAAAGATGGAGCAGTGAGCGATAAAACCCCATTTGTTCCCTTGTGTTCACTGAGTCAAAAGATGGAGCAGTGAGCGATAAAACCCCATTTGTTCCCTTGTGTTCACTGACTCAGATTGCAGTCAAATGTTCGATTTGTTATGTATATAAAAGTGGATGCATAAGTGATTAAATTTGATTATTAATTATTTTATTCACAAAATGTTTTATAAAGTTATAATTTATATATTACAAACTTCATATATCATAGAAAGCTAAATTACAAATCATCATTTATGAGCATCTAAATTTTCCTAACAATCCAACCTCATATCTTATAAAAAAGTTTGGAAATGTTAAAAACACTTTGCAAAAATCATATGATCTTTTGACCCATAAGTATAATCACTTCAATTCACTTCACTTCGGCGTTTATTTTCCCCTTCTTCAAGGGTATGCTAGTATTATTAAAATTGGTAGTTGAAGTAATTAATGGGAGGGATAAGGTTGTTGAAAAATTAATGGGGGGATAAGGCAGTTGGAGAATTAAAAGAGGGAGAGGGATTCGAGGGAGGAGGATAAGGAAGAGGGGAGAGGACTTGGAGAGGGATCTTTAGTTGTTTGGTTTTGAGAGGTGAAATTGGGGAAGAAGGAGGAGGAAGAAATTATGAAAGGAAGAGATTAGTGAACAGTTTGATTTTGGAGGAACTCTCACAGGGACATTGTTGTTGCTGGGAATTTGAGCTCGGGGGCCAGGGAACTGCAAGGATTCCTGGAGCTAGGGAGCCGAAGAGATTGTTCCTAGTTGGTTGGGAGGTTAATACTCAATTTGGGCAGTTGTGAAGGATCTTCAACAACCAGGAAATGGCTAAATAAATCAACTAAGCTTCACGTAGAGGTAGATACTTTATGCATTTTCTGTTGTCATTATGTTGTTGTTGATTTTTATGTTGTTGTTAGCGTGTTGTTGTTATTAGCTTGTTGTGTTGTTGCTATGATTTTAATATGTTGTTGTTATTAGCTTTTTGTTGATTATCATGTTGTTGTCAATTATTATGCTGGTAGAAAGAAAATTAAAAAAGGAAATTCTGAACTAAGTTGCAACAATTAAAGTAGTAGATTAGAAAGTATTTATTTATATGAGGCTCTGTAATTTAGGCCTTACACAAATGAATAAATATTTCCAATTGCATGACTATCCCTCAATTGTAGAAACAAGAATTGCAACCTACCACTTGCAAGGAAAGACAATCATGTGGTGGGATCAACTTAGGCAAGTCAAACACCTTGATGAAAGGAAGATCTGATGGAGTTAGTTCAAGGGATATTTTCAGGAGAAATAGTTGTCATAGCATTACTATGAAAGAAAGATGAAAGGGTTCTTTGAACTCAAATTGGGAAGCATGACAATGGATGAATATGAGAAGAGGTTCTTTGATTTGTTGAAGTATGTGGGCTTCATAAAGGATGAGAAGGTCAAAATCGAAAGGTTTCTGGGTGAGTTACCCTCCTTCTATAGTGACAATATACATTATGATAACCATATCACTTTGGAGGATAACATAAGAAGAGAAAAACATCTTTATGAGTAGAGCATAGGGAGACCAGTCTTCCAAAAAACTTAGAATGACAAGATGAAAAGAAAGAGGGATCAAAGGCATAAGGGTTTTAAGCCACCATTTTTCAAGAACAACTCAAAAGAAAATCAAGGAGGACAATCAACCGAAAATTATCCCAAGATGGAAAATTCATTGAGGAAAAGGCCAAGGCAACAACCTGTACAATGTTTGGGATGTGAGGAAAATCACTTGTATAGGGATTTCTCTCACAAAGGAGAAAGAATGAGGATTGTTCACAACATTTAGGAGGTCGAAATAGTGGAAGACATGGGAGGAAGCGTGTCAAGGATTTATGCATCCTTGGACAACAAGCAAACAAAGTATCAATCCCCCATGATTGAAGTGGAAGGTAAGATTGATAATCAACTCATAGCAATTTTAATTGATTATAGAGCTAGCCATAGTTACATAAACTCTAACATTGTTGAAAGATTTCACTTGCAAATGATTAAGCATAAGAAATCTTGGTTAGCATAAGAACACAGGCCAAGAGGAAAATCATTGAGTTGGTTGAAGATTGTCCAATAGTCATGAATGGACCCAGCACAAAGGTAGATATGAACATCATACTTTTAAGTTCATATGAATGTCTAATTGGCATGGATTGGCTTGGAAAACACCATGCTATAATAGATTGTTACCACAATACAATCACTTATCTCGATGAGGAAGGACAAGAAGGAAAAATCCAGGGCATTCCGAGAGTTGTAGTTGTTAGAGAAATTTCAGCCATGCAGCTAAAAAAGAGTTTCAGGAAGGGATGTCAAATATTTGCAACCCATGTGGAAGAGGTAGCCAAAACTAAAGTGACAAGTATTGAAGACCATATAGTCTTGACGGATTTTGAAGATGTTTTTGGGGAAATCCAAGGATTTCTACCAAAGAAACATTGATTTCTCTATTGATTTGGCGCTAAGAGTTGCCCCGATGTCAAAGACACCTTACAAAAGGGGCACACCAGAATTGAAAGAGTCGCAGATGCAACTTGAAAAGTTGTTAAAAATGGGTGTATATGCCCAAGTGTGTCACATTGGGAAGCCCCAATTCTTTTTGTACAACTCCCAAAATACATCTCTATGGGAAAGTGTGGTTGGCTAGAAATTGGGCAATCTTCCAACGAGAGTCTTCCAAGCTTGAATTTGTGGTAAATAGAGCTATTGCTTTGTTACCAAAATACATCAACTCTAAATGGTTCCTTCTCACCTCTCCACAATTGCTAGAACATGATGAAGAGACTTGGTTGGAGCAATTTAGTATCAACATCCATCCTTTTATATCTATGGGGAGAATGGACTCCCCACGATCAAAAGGTTGCAACTTCGTATGCATCAAGAAGAATTGCATGTCTTGCGATCTAAGTAGACTATTGATCTACTTTTCTTTGATGGAAATTCAAATAAAAATGCAGGGGCGACAAGTGTTGAGGGGGGTGGGGGGCGCAGGGAGCAGCGTGGGGGTGTATCTGTAACCCCGACGAAAATATGTAGTTACTTATTCTTATAACTTAGGTCTCTCTTCCAACAACTTGGGAGAAGTCTATGGATTATTTCATGGATTGAAAATCACTAAAGCACACAACATACACAATTTGACACTGATATATGATTCATTAATAATCATCAAAGATTTGATTAAAGAATCCAATTCCTCAGATATCAGGCTTGCCTCGACACTAAGTTGGATTAGGCATCTCACTTCCTCTTTCTCTCATCTACGTTTTTTTCATGTTTTGAGAAGCAACAATGTCAAATTTGATACACTAGTGTCCCTAGCCACAACAAGAAAAATTGGGACCTTGGTCATTAAGAAAGAGGTCACCTTAGAATATATCCCTTAATGTTAACTGGTGATTCAATTGTAAGGTATGTTTGCATGGTAGTGCTTGTAGATTCACTTAAGGTAGAGGCGTTGATTCAATTGTAAGGTATTTTTGCATGAAAGTGCTTGCAGATTCACTTAAGGTAGAGGAAGGTTTGACGAGACCCTCCATTATCTCCCACATGCTACACTCCTCCAACCAACACCTAAAAACTTTATTGCAAAAGTGGGTGTCAATAGAACTGTGTGAGATATTTGTGGCTAGCATTTTGTACTTTGTTGACATCAATCTTGGCGTTCCTCGACCTCTTTGGTTTCTTGGCCATGGATTAATTGGGTATCTTTTGTCTATGTCTTCTTCCTTTGCATTGGTTACCTACAAGCAACAATTTAATTATTGGTCATATCTCAACCTAGGAGCTTTGAGGATTCATGGTCTCTCTTCACATTCTCCTCTAGTCAACATCTCTGGTTTTTTGCTTCTCTTCTCTTCTTGTACCTTAGATGTGGTCTTATCTTCTTTAATCCTCATGTCCTCTCTGGATTATCTACTATAACCTTTGGTTATATATGTGGTTGGTTTCTTGGTGTGATGGTTTGGTTCGCTCCTTTCTATGCACAGGTGGTTTTTAATTTATTTGGGTGGGTGGATGGCCTCTATCTATTGTGGGCATGTCCACTCTTGGTAAGCCATTTTTTATTTCCCTCAAATGTTGCCTCCTTCTCCATAAGGAAATGGATTACACCAAGGTCAAGGAAACCCATAAGACCCTTGAGTGTGACATGACACTGCATTGGAAGAATTGCAAGAAAAATTGAAAGCTCAAGGTGCAACTTTTAGTTCACACGAGGAATTAATCATGAGTTGTTAACTCTAACAAAACATACTTAGACTCTGGAAGCCAAATTGGCAACTCTTAAGAAGAATTTCACTAACATGGCCAAGCAATGACAAGGTAGCCCGGTGTTTCAACATCCATAGTCCATCACTGCTCTAGAGCTCGCTCTGCAAGCTACAATGAATAGTTAACTCTAGAATTAATCATGAGTTGTTAACTCAAACAAAACACATTTGGACTCTAGATCTGAAGAAGAATTTTACCAACATGGCCCATCAATGACAAGGAAACCATGGTGTTTCAACATCCATAGTTGCTCTAGAGCTCGGTCTGCAAGCTACAATGAATAGTCTAGTGAAGCCTCCTTCTATGATCAAAGGCTCATAAGAAAAAAAAATGTTTTAAGATGAAGCTCTCACCCCCCGCCCACCCCCCGCCATTCTATTTTTCAATTTTGGTGTATGTATTTCAAAGTATCCAGGATATCAAGTTTATTTTAAAATAATAATAATAATAATAATAATAATATACTACTTCTATATAATATTTAATGTTATCATTTAATTAGTTTCTCTTTCTAAATAGGTTTGCAATTGTTTATGTCCTCTCATCAAAATGCTTTTATGAAATTACACTACTTGAATATTATTCAAAGCACCCTCACCCCACAGATAAAATAACTAAATTCAATTCATATCAAATTGGTATTTGAAATGTCAATTATCACTAGCTCAATCGATTAAGGTGTGGGTTTCGTTTGCTAGGCGACCCGAGTTCAATACCTTTACGGTGAGTTTAGTTGGGAGGAGACACCCAAAAATCGAGCCATGTTAAGAGTTGGTGCGGTCCAGGCCAGGGGTGATCCCCGAGTGATTTTGACAGCTTTGATGCCCCTCAGTTGTGGTTTCTTAGCCAATGATTAAAAATGTTGGCCCCGCAAGTTACGAACACATTTCTAAAAAAAAAAATTGTATTTGAAACGTTGAATAGACTTAAGAGAAAAATTAGATTCAAATCATGTCACATTGACATTTGAGGCTAGCGATAGATTTTCTAAATCTACACTCTTCATAATCATAAAAGTTAACAAATTGGCAAACAAGATTTTTGAAAGAAAAGACTGAGTGGAGATTCTTAGAAAGAAAAGACTACACATCACAGACGGACTATGCTCCCCCTCATGTAGATCCCATCCTAGAGACTAAACAAGAGCCTTCTCTACATATTCTTCTTCAATTGTATTATTCTCTAGTAGTAGTGGATGGATTTTTGGCCAGTTCTGCATATTTCGATCCACGTGACTAGTGTCGATCTTTGGAGCATCATTTTCCGTTGGCTATGGTGTTCTGAAATCTTCATGGAGTTCACATGAGCACTTGGGCATGGGACCAAGATTTACAGTTGGACTACTTCAACATGGTGGCTCACATTCATACACGGGACCATGGTTCTCTAGCCTACTTCAACATTATGGTCCACACTTATCCATGGGACCCTGGTATATGGTTGTACACCCTCATACATAACATTGATGACAACGCTTTCATAAGGGGGATGGAATGTAATGTATCTAGAGAGGTAATGGGGGGCGAAGACCCCATAGTGATAATAATGGAGATCATTCAATGTAAAGTGGACTAAGTCCACTATATTATTAAATAAGGCTCACTATGGTAGTTAGATATATTAGTATGAACATAATAAATGTAAGAGGACTTATTAGAAGGTTTTGATTCTAAAATGTTCATCCTCTAGAATGTTTTTTGGTGGTTGGTAGCACTATATAAATGGGTTCAAGCAATGTAATGGAAGTCAAGAAGAAATATTGTATTTGGAGCAATAGATCATTAGGAGGTAGCCCCCTCAAAGAGACAAGTGAACAGAAGACGATCCTCCTCGTAATAGGATCTATTGTATGATTTTTCCCTACCCTAAGGGTTTGATAATAATAAAGAGCGGGTTTTTCATATTATTTTATAGATCTTTGTGGTGATTTTATTATTCATGTCTTTGGTACTTAACACTAGAACTCATGTGGAGGCATCAATGAGTTTTCCAATGAGCTTTGTTTCATCTGTTAGTGCTCCAATAAGCATGGTTTCAACATTAACTCATGTTCCTACATCCCTTATTATTCCCACTTATGATGTTTCAATATCCAGATTTGGATCGATAAGGAAAGCCGCTTGAAGAGAATGACAGTGAATTTGAAGAGTTTGGCCAACCAGGCTTCAAAATGGTTATGGGAAATCCAGAAGAAGAATCTAATAGAAGGCTCTTTGAAACCGGCCTCCCGTCGTGTTTATTGTCGAACTGTTGGTGTTAAATACACGTGATTGAACGTGTGATTGGGAGGGTGTCACCAAGCCAATTCGTTTATTGTCGTGGTTGATGGTTATTCCAAATGATGTGTAGTGGGTTCAACAGAATGAGATTGGGAGCTTGCTTACCTACTTGTTGGAGGACCTGTGAAATAATTTTGATGTTGCCTTAGTGTAGCTTGTGATCCCATGGATTTTGAAGGATTTTCTACTAAATATGGATATCAACCTAGAGGATCTACAATTGGAGGAAATGTTGTACTTCAGTGGTAGATTTCATGGGCATTTGCAGGAAGCTAGAGCTCGGATCACATGATTATCCTTTTGCTGGAAAAACGATGAGGGATTCCTTTCATCCAAGCAAGAATAACCCTCTCCCAATGCCCCCAACACCGCCAATGCCTAATTCTCCATGCCTACCCAGTTAAAGTGGGTGGAAATCAAACAAGGTACATGATGTGCAGTGGATGGAGGAGATACGAAAGCTACTTGCATAGGGTTTATTAAATCTAGAATTGCATCTGTGTTTATTCAATTCAGTGGTTTAATATAATTATGTGCTTGCAGGTGTATATAGATTGTGGATGGAAGTTGGTGAAGACTAGGAGTCTATTGAGGAAAAACACTATGAAATCAACTCTAAAGGATTTTCACTCAAGGTATTTCTCATTTAATTTCACACTCGCCTCGACTCTAAGAGCCCCTAAATTATCTACTCTCTATTTTATAAAAAAAAAATAGAAGAATTGTTATGGAAAATTGTAAAAGAAAATAAAGTTGAATGCACATTGATTTTCCCCTTCAATGACATTCCAAGTCGCTAGCTTTATCACTTTTAACCAAAGCATCAATTGTCGTCTCACTTTGAAACAAATTCCAAATGACATTATGTCATGTTCCCCTTTCCTTGACAAAAACAAACAAGGACGTAATAGTCTAGTCACCCCTCTAGACTATAGTCCAATGGGTAAAAAGGGATTAGGAGGCACTAAAGTGTCAAGGACTTAATGTTATTTTATTAAAGTGTGACAAGAACAAATGAGGACGTAGTAGTCTAGTCACCTCTCTAGACTATAGTCCAATGGGTAAAAAAGGATTAGGAGGCGCTAAAGTGTCACTAGATGACTTAATGCTATTTTATTGAAGTGACTTTGATGAAAGAAGAAAAAATGTTACTTTATTTGAAAGAAGAAAATAAAACAATAACCTTAGTAAAAGCAATAAAGCAACTCAACCAAGAATTAGAAAATGGAAGGATTCTCCTATTTATTATTTTATTGTGGCCTTGGGAATAATTTTTGAAGAGGGGCGCATTATCCACTAAGGATTACATTGAGTCAAGAGGGTAGAAGTGAAGATGACAGTTTTATCCATAGGCACTATATATTCCCTAATCTACAGTTTGGCAACATTTTGCAAGGATTTGGCGACCATCTGAATTTCTTAGCTTTTTCAGCGAGTTGGGGGGCGCACCAGCATGAAGATTTCAAGTCTTCAAGGGAAAGAAATTGATCTTGTATTGAGCATCATTCTATTGCAGGAGACTAAGGAGACCTTATCTATTTATATTGTTGTATCTTGATTGTATTCAGCCTGGACTCCTTTATATTGCTATATTGTTCCAGATCTGCAAATTTTATGTATGGAGAACTTATCTAAATAAAGTAGATCTGAAGTTATTGAGCATTCTAATGTGCTATTTGTCTTGTATCTTGTTAAATCCATGTATTGTTGTTCTATAATCATGATGCATCTGCTATAAATCTCAATTAACTCCACCCAACACTACTCTAAAAAAAATAAAACCTGAAAAAACAATCACACAAAACACAAACAACTCAAGAAATCAATCTACGTTCCTAGCAATCCTGCATGGGAACATTACACATTCCCTAAGGTCTCGACTATCTTTTGTGTAGGCCACCACTTGACCTAATTGTTGATCTGATTGTCTGTCCATTATTTGCCATTTGAATCCATGTCTTCTTGCACTAAATTTGTAGAAATTAGTGTTCTAGAATTTGAAATGAGAAAATAAAAATCAAAATGATTGTTTCTCTAGTTGCATCCGCAATCTGGATTTTATGGTTGATGGTGATTTTCCCTTTTCTTGTTGGTTACCATGGCCATTTTGTTCATAGGTAGCCTTGATCAAAATTTGGTTAGATAGCTGTGGTGTTGTAAGTGAATTCAAAACTTTGATTTTCCCTTTTCTTGTTGGTTACCATGACCATTTTGTTCATAGGTAAAGTTGGATACTTTTTTTCATATAAACAGATATATTTATTTCACTAAATTTTTATTTTTTTAAAATAATTTTAGACAATTAATTTTTCAGAAAAATGATTATCAAGTTTCTGGATTTTTAATTTTTAAGATAAGAAATACATTGATCCTCTAAATACTCTTCACTCGTTAATATTATCTTCACTGGTTAATATTATTGAGTTTATTATTTAGATTTAAAAAGTATTTTTATTTATTTATGTTTTCAATATTTTAAAAAGCTTACTTTTACTTTTTAAGACATAAAACGATCCTTACAATACTCTTCATGAGTGTATTTCACAAAACAAAAACTTAAAAAAAAAAAAAAAAATTATCTTTGTATGTTCCATGCTTCTAGCGAGTTCGGTATGAGGTGATGTTTATTACATAATAGAAATTACAACAATAAGAAACGTTCATGCCATGATCTATGGCACTGAGTAAAGAGTTATTTTAAAATATTAAATAAAAAACATTGGTTTATATACCAAAAGCATTAAAAAGCCACAACATCTTTCCTAAAAAAAAAATTATGCTTTTACCTGTTCTTTACTCGTTCTTTACTTCAATCCTCTTGTTTCATACTCTTTATCTTTACTCGTTCTCTAATTCAAAGCTCTTGTTTTACAGGAAGCATTAAAAAAACCACTCCTTGCTGAATAAAAAACTTGACAAATTATACGAGTGAATTTCGACAAATTATATCCGTAAATTTTAGTATAGCAAATTAATATATACTGGTTAAGCATATTAATTTATACTCCTTAAATTTTTGTGAAGTATATTAACGAATTTATAAATAATGAAAAAGATATTCAATAATATTAACGAATTTTTTAAATTGAAAATTTTGTTTTATAAAGAATAAAAAAGATATTCAATAATTAAATTTTCTTCCAATTTCGGCAGTATTATCAAATTTCGGCAGTATTATCAAATTTTTCAAACATATTAATGTATGTAAATTTTGGTAAAGTAAATTGACGAATTTATGAAGAATAATAAAATTTATATTTATATATATAATTTTTTAAATTGAAAATTTTGAATAAAATTTTATATATATATATAATTTTTTAAATTGAAAGATGTGAATAAAAAAAATTATATATATATATATATATATAATTTTTTAAATTAAAAATTTTGAATAAAAAAAATTATATATATAATTTTTAAATTGAGAACTTTTATTTTGGCCAAGCATACTAACAAGGTTTAAAATTGAAAATTTTTTCCAAATTTTCATATAAAAGAGTACAAAATTCAAAGGTACTTGGTTGGAGGATTTTTATATTTTTAGAGATTCAAATTTAAAATCCAGTTCATTCATTAAGAACATGGTAAAACATATGAAATTTTAAAATAAAAATGTTTTCAATTGAATAGTATTAACGAATTTTTCAGAATTGAAAATTCTAAATGAATTTTGGTTTTGCTGTACGAGAAATGGTTTCTAAAAACATACTGAGGAAATTTTAAAACTAAAAATATTTTTTCAATTGAATATGAGTATTATGAATTTTTCAGGTGAAAATTCTAAGTGAACTTTTCACATAATTCATAGGTAAGTTTTTTTCATATTTTTACAGACTGAACATCCATTTTTATACCCTGCCCTACAATAGTCCCTACTTGAAAAAAATGTATTTTAATGAAGATTTGTTTAGCTATTCTAGAAATGATTTCTTTATCATAATTTGACAATATAAATTTATACAAATCATCATTTTTGTTTTAAAATTTATTTCTGCATTTTTTTATTGTTCAACACATTCCTGCAATTTATATTTTTAGGAATTCAAATTTAAATCCAAATTCAAATTCATTAAAATTGGTTTTGTAATTAAAAACATACTGAGGAAATTTTAAAACTAAAAATATTTTCAATTGAATAGTATTAACGAATTTTTCAGAATTGAAAATTCTAAGTGAATTTTTTTGGTTTGTAATACGAGAAATGGTTTCTAAAAACATACTGAGGAAATTTTAAAACTAAAAATATTTTCAATTGAATAGTATTAACGAATTTTTCAGAATTGAAAATTCTAAGTGAACTTTTTTTCATAATTCTTATAGTAAGTTTTTTTCATATTTTACAAAGACTTGTTTATCCATTTTTCTACCCTGCCCCTCTACAATAATCCCTACTTGACAATAATATTTTAATGAAGACTTGTTTAACTATTCTAGAAATGATTTCTTTATCATAATTTGACAATATAAATTTATACAAATCATCATTTTTTGTTGTTTAAAATTTATTTCTGCATTTTTTTTATTGTTCAAAATCCATTCCTGCAATCAGAAATGGATTCAACAATGCTGAAAAACCTTGAAGCACTCGTATTATCTATTTCTCACCAAATTTTGGGTGAACATTTAGTCTACTGTTTTTATTGAATTCAAATTCTTATTCAAATTGAAAATAAAATTCAAATCTATTTTTTGTTGTTCAAAATCCATTCTTAAATGTAAGAACGGATTCAGCATCCTAAACACCATTAGGACAACTGCAGAAATGAATTCAGCATTCTAAACACCCATACAGCAATGCAGAATTGAATTCAGCATCCTAAACATGGCAACTAATATTATACAGAAGTAATCACCCAAATATATAAATCTAACAGATTCTCACTGAATTTCAAATAACTAATCCAAAAAAAATGGTAGAAATAATTTCTGAAAATACACCCTTAAAAATCTAAAACTCCCATTCGGTACAATTAACAAATTTTAATTTTTTAGAAAGGAAATTCTTCCAGCAGAATTATTTTTTCATATTTTACCGACTTCGAATTCACCAAATTGGTATGTCATAGGAGGTATGGGTGAACATTTAGCCTGCTGCTTAAGTTTTAAATTCTAATTTAAATTGAAAAAAAAAATTCAAATCTATTTTTTATTGTTCAAAATCCATTCTTAAATGTAAGAACAGATTCAACATCCTAAACACTCTTTTAGGGCAAATGCAGAAATGGATTCAGCATTCTAAACACCCATACAGCAATGCAGAATTGGATTCAGCATCCTAAACATGGCAACTATATTATACAGAAATAATCACCCAAATATATAAATCTAACAGATTCTCACTGAATTTCAAATAACTAATCCAAAAAAAAAATGGTAGAAATAGTTTCTGAAAACACACCCTTAAAAATCTAAAACTCACATTCGGTACAATTAACAAATTTTAATTCTTTTAGAAAGGAAATTCTTCCAGCAGAATTTTTTTCATATTTTACCGACTTCGAATTCACCAAATTGGTATGTCATAGGAGGTATGGTTTCTCAGTCCATAACAGCAGGATTTTTAAATGGAAAAGAATGCTCAAATTTGTATTTCTATAAACACACCCTTGAAAATATAAAACTCAAAGACCATCACAGTAGAATTTTTAAAAGGATAAAAGGAAAAGATTGTATGGTTTGAAAAGGACAGCAGCCATTGAAGGAGTACCACCAAGAATTTTTAAAAGGATAAAAGGAAAAGATTGTATGGTTTGAAAAGGACTTTTAAGAGTAGATCTATAAAATGGCAATACAGAATTCTTTCATAGAAAAGAGGCACCATCTTCAAATTTATGACAAAATGTCAAAATCGACATTGTACATCGTAGGGTAGCAAGCTTGACTCGGCGTAAAAATAAAAACGCTGTCAAAACTTTATTATGTTTTGAGAGCGCTTGCATGACTAAATTGTCTTTTAATCCATCTTCTTCAAAACTATTGCAGGCGCACGGTTCAGCAACGGCTTTGGTTCCAAACGATTATCGTGCATGGACCATAACAGAATTGCTGTGCTGCTGCAACGTCTAGATGTCTGGACGAGCTTGTTTCTTCGCTGAAAGAGGGCTTTGTTACACCTTCAATAGTGACGCACTGTCCGCAAAATAATTCCAATCATCGTCTTCCCGTTCCGTAAAAGAAGACAATTAATTTACTAGAAACGTTACCGTGAATGTGTTAATAAACCAGTGGTCAAAAAAATACTGAGCCATGGTCCCATACCTTTTCATTCATGATGCCCTAGGTTTTGAAGGCAGCACAGCCGATGTTGTGTCTCAAGTATTTGGCATCTTCTGTCAACAAAAGCTGACCAAATGATTGATTTTCCGGCCTACACCAACACCAACCACGTCATGTAATGTGGTGGCGCCAGGATTAAACAAAACTATACCACTAAAAATATCCTCACTAATATTTAACTATACTGTAACTGTAATATATTTACAACCGACTTCCATTTGTCACTCTATTTGACCATATTACATAACATAGTCAATTGTAATACGCGGGCTTCAATGCTACCAAAGCTTAACGCCACATCCGTGTAACATCTCTGCAGAAGAAAAGAATAGATGCCATCTTCAGATACAAAATCCGAGTAGCTCTATCAATAGTTGTATCACAAGAAGGGAGAAAAACCTAGAATGCCGTAACAGCTTAATATATTACAACCGACTACCATTTATCACTCTGATTGAGCTTATTACATAACATTGTCAATTATAATACGCGGGCTTCAATGCTTCCAAGCTTAACGACACATATCCATGTAACCTCTCTGCAGAAGAAAAGAATAGATGCCATCTTCAGATACAAAATCCTACTAGCTCTAACAATAATTGTAACACAACAAAAAAATATGAAGCAGCATATGAGCTTCATGGAAAAACAGGGATGTGGAGTACAAAACGTTTTCTTCCTGTTCTCCCTCGTGCCTATCTACAGCAGATCCATGGGCGCTTCCACTTATACAAGCACAATCTGCAGACATCGGCAGGAGCCTGCATCTTGAACGATGTTGCAACACCTATAATCAATTATTCACTGGATACTGCTTTCGAGTGATTTAATCATTTATTTAACATCCGCACACCCAATAAATAAAAGCCTGGAAACAGACTCCAAATACTAGTTGACAGACAAATAAATGATAAAAACCGCTGAAAAAGAAACAATAAATACTCACCTGCTTTCCAGAACGTATCCATATTGAAAGACTTACTACAAGTATTACATTATGGGTTCTGCCCTTAGGAATGCTTACGCAAAAGAAGATAGAGAAATAACATTGATTATCTGCGGAGGAAAATAATGGATGCCATCTTCAGATAGAGAATCCTACTAAACTCCAATAACAGTTGTAAACACAACAACAACAAAAATTATAAAGCAGAAAACTGGCTTAAAAAATAATAGGATGTGCAGGAATGTTTCAGTTCAAAACGCATTCTTCCTACTCTCCCCCGCAGGCCTGCTCTACAGCAGATCCGTGGGCACTAAAACTTATACAAGCGCAATCTGTAGACAAGGGCAGGAGACAATAATCACTGAATATTGCTTTCGAGTGACGATCATTTATTTAATATCTGCACACCTAATTAAAAGTACCCGGTAAACAGACTAGAAAATCATAAAAATCCGCTGAAAACGAATCAAAACCTATGCACTTGATTTGGTGGACGCATTATTCTGGGTTCTGCCATTCAAAATGCTTATGCAAATGATAAAAGAATGTAATACAACCCAAGGAATAATTATACTGCACATTACATTACACCAGTCAATGAAATGAGTCAAGAAATGCTTAACCACAAACCACCTCCATTACGTGCTTTAATTTCAAGCAACTTTCAAGCCAGGTTGGCACGCTCTACTGCAACTCCCCCTGCGATTAATGGACAATAAGAAGTCCTCAACCACTCAAAACCAGAAAATAAACCCGCATGAAAAAGACCATATTATTGAAATAATACTCCCTCTAATAACCACCAACAGTATGCAAATGCTGACATGCTTGCACAGTATGCCTGGTGACATCCACTCTAAATTACCCAGAATTTCAAACGCCAAACTTTCTGTAAACAAAAGATCATAAGACATAGCAATGATTTCATGAAGACCGAGCGGTCGTGCTACTCGATTTACCAAGGCCATATAATCTAAAAACAATATTCTACAGAATCCAATGAACTTACAGATAGAAATTCGAGCAAGGTAAGACTTTCATCTGATGCTTCTTTGGCATCACAAAGAGAACTATTATTTTCGTTAAGAACCATCAGACAAAACAGAGTAAAAGACTCATTAAAACAACCTTAAGAACAGTTGTAAGACAACAACAATAAATATAAAGAAACAACAAGCTTCATATAAAAAAGGATGTGCAGGGATGTGGAGTTCAAAACGCATTCTTCCTGATCTCCCGCAGGCCTACTCTACAGCAGATCCAAGGTTAGCTTATACAAGCCCAATCTGTAGACAAGGGCATGAGACTGCATGTGAACCTTTTGACTTCAAAACAATTGTATCCTATCCTGAACGATGTTGCAACAACAATAAATCAATCATTCACTGAATACTGCTTTTCAAGTGATAAATCATTATTGGCATGCCTATAAAATAAACCATGGATATAGACTCCAAATACTAGTCGAGACTCGTAAAATCCACTGAAAACGAATCAATAGATATTCACCTGCGTTGCTGAAAGCATACGTATTGAAAGACTTACTACAAGGATAAAATTCTGGATTCTACCACTCGAAATGCTTACGCAAATAACGACAGAATGTCCTACGGCACAAGGATTATTTATCTGCGAGGGAAATAATATCTTCAGATACAAAATCTGATTAGCTCCAATAACAGTTATAACACAACAACAAAAAATATAAAGCAGCAAAACGAGCATCATGAAAAAAAAGCAAGGATGTGAAGTTCGAAACGCATTCTTCATGCGCTGCACGTCTAGCCAAAACAGCAGATCCAGGGGCACTTCCACTTAAACAAGCGCAATCTGTAGACAAGAAGGAGACTACATATGACCTTTTTGACTTCAGAACAATTGTAAATAAATCTGTAGACAAGAAGGAGACTACATATGACCTTTTTGACTTCAGAACAATTGTAAATAACTTGAACGATGTTGCTATATTCAATCATTCACTGAATATTGCTTTCGAGTGATCAATCATTTATTAAATCTGCACAACTAATAAAAATACCCTGTAAACAGACTCAAATTACTGGTTGACAGACTCACAATTGAAAAAAGTTAACTGCAAAGGAATCAATACCTATCCACCTGTTTTGCTGGACATATCCGTATTAAAAGGTTTACTACAAAGGATTTCATATCGGCAATGAAAATAGTTAGCAGCAAAACGTCACTGCACACTAAATTACACGTCAATTTAATTGAGGCAAGAAATGCTCCATTAATTGTTTTAATATAAATTAATACTCCATATAATAGCCACCAACAGTATGCAAATGCTGATAAGCTTGCACAGTATATCTGGTCACATCCACTCAGAATAACCCAGAATTTCAAACGCCAAACTACTTCTGTAAACCAAAGAGCACAAGACATAGCATTTATCTTATGAAGACTAAGAGGTCGAGCTGGGCCATATAATCGATAAACAACACTGAACTTCATAGAAATTGCTTTACAAAATCCAATGAACTTACAGATGGAAACTCGAAACAGGTACGACTTCATCTGATGCTTCTTTGGCATTGCAAAGAGAGCTTCTCTTATTTTCGTGGAGAACCATCAGACGAAACAAATGAAAAGGCTCATCCAAACAACCTTAGTAAAACTGCCCCTACCCAAATTCCACTACTAACAACATATTTTGGTGGAGAAATCAAATGAATATGATTAACAGGCACAGAGATCGAATAAAACAACTATCCTTGTTATACTGTCCCTCACAAAATTCCACTACTAACAATGTCATATTCCCTTCACGATACAAACCCTTCAGAAATAAACTAATACATGAATATTCATTAACGTCACATACCTCTAGAAATATTTGAGATCGCCAAAAAACGCAAATAAGTAGAGCCGTGAAAGTGGATATCAGGTGGCATTTAAGTTACAACTTGAAGAACGTCAACTAAATATTCCAAATCTGCAAGAACTATAAAACCAGAAAGAGGACAGGAACTACCTAGGAAAAGACATACAAATAAACTAGTAGATTTCATTAACCACATATTTCTAAAAATATTTAGGAGGGCAGGAACTACCCAGGAAAAGATATACAAATAAACTAGTAGATTTCATTAACCAGATATTTCTAGATATACTTAGGATCGCCACAGGATCAAAATAAATAGAGCCAATCAGTCCAATATTAGCCTTGAAAGTGGATATAAATAAAGCCAATCGGTCCAATATTTAGAAAAAAAAAAAAATTGAAGAACATCAACGAAATATTCAAAAAGGGCAAAATCCAAAAGCCAGAGATAGGGCAAGTATCACCGATGGCAACGAAATATAATTGCAGGCCGCATCCATGGAGCTAGTATACACTGAAATTAGTATTAGACACTGCCTGCAATTTTATCTGCACCACGACACCCCAACCCAAGTCCGAAGCTCTGGTTAAACATTCAAAGGACGCAAATAAGTAGAGCCGTGAAAGTGGATATCAGGTGGCATTTAAGTTACAACTTGAAGAACGTCAACTAAATATTCCAAATCTGCAAGAACTATAAAACCAGAGAGGACAGGAACTACCGAGCAAAAGATATACAAATAAACTAGTAGATTTCATTAACCACATATTTCTAGAAATATTTAGGAGGGCAGGAACTACCCTGAAAAAGATATACAACTAACTAGTAGATTTCATTAACCACGTATTTCTAGAAATATTCAGGATCGCCACAGGATCAAAATAAATAGAGCCAATCAGTCCAATATTAGCCTTGAAAAAGGATATAAATAGAGCCAATCGGTCCAATATTTAGAAAAAAAAAAATTGAAGAACATCAACGAAATATTCAAAAAGGGCAAAATCCAAAAGCCAGAGATAGGGCAAGTATCACCGATGGCAACGAAATATAATTGCAGGCCGCATCCATGGAGCTAGTAGACACTGAAATTAGTATTAGACACTGCCTGCAATTTTATCCGCACCACGACACCCCAACCCAAGTCCGAAGCTCTGGTTAATCATTCAAATTTCAACATCAGGTTGAATAAAACAGTATATCAAATAAAAACTGGAGAAGGTTCCAGAAAGAAACGAAGGACAACCCTAGCAGCGATGTAAACTAAAGCATATGGCTGTAGCCCCCAACAAAAACAATCGACACCGAAAATCACTGTTTCAGGACCACCTGCGAGCGCTTCACCTGCCAAGAAAACCCTAAATTTTGAACCATTTTACAGGCCTATAAACAAACATAACACGCGCAGAAAATAGAATCAGAACCTTAAACCTGTGCGAGACTAACTCCGTGGGTGTATTCATAATCGATGCAAAAATCCATCCGTCTTGTATTGCGAGAGAGGGAACAAAACCAGATCTAATGTATTTGGAGGACAGGTGAACATTCATCCGTCTGCATTAAGCTAATGAACACTGAAATTACCATTACACACTGCCTGCAAGGTTATCTGCACCAGGACACCCCAACCGCAGTCCGAAGCTCTGGTTAAGCATTCATAGTTCAACGTCAGGTTGAATAAAACAAAAAGCGGAATTAAATAAAAACTGGATAAGGGTTCAGAAAGAAACGAAGGGCAACCCTAGCACCCCGATCTAAACAAAAGCATATGGCTGTAGCCCCAACAAAAACAACCGACACCGAAAATTACTGTTTCAGGACTACCTGCTAGCGCTTCACCTGCCCAGAAAACCCTAAACCTTCAGCGATTTTACAGGCCTGTAAACAAACATCGCCATTTTTCGCCCATCAAAGCATTAGGTGAAGAAGGATGAATGAAATTGGGCATTTCGACTAAATTTATAGGGGGTCTTGATTAAACGAAAGGTGAGGATGAGGCGGTGGAAGAAGATGAACGATAGAGATCAAAAGCCGGCAGGAGAAAAAGATTCCAATAATTATTATTATAATAATATATGACGCGCATTGGATTCTTTCTACCACCGACTTTTTT
>SNQJ01S0045829.1:80996-93581 GCA_010110895.2 Picea sitchensis
TTGCAGGCCGCATCCATGGAGCTAGTAGACACTGAAATTACTATTAGACACTGCCTGCAATTTTATCTGCACCACGACACCCCAACCCAACAAGTCCGAAGCTCTGGTTAAGCATTCAAATTTCAACATCAGGTTGAATAAAAACAGTATATCAAATAAAAACTGGAGAAGGTTCCAGAAAGAAACGAAGGACAACCCTAGAAGCGATGTAAACTAAAGCATATGGCTGTAGCCCCCAACAAAAATAATCGACACCGAAAATCACTGTTTCAGGACTACCTGCGAACGCTTCACCTGCCAAGAAAACCCTAAATTTTGAACCATTTTACAGGCCTATAAACAAACATAACACGCGCAGAAAATAGAATCAGAACCTAAAACCTGTGCGCGACTAACTCCGTGGGTGTATTCATAATAGATGCAAAAATCCATCCGTCTTGCATTGTGAGAGAGTGAAGAAGAACCAGATCTAATGTATTTGGAGGACAGGTGAACATTCATCCGTCTGCATTAAGCTAATGGACACTGAAATTACCATTACACACTGCCTGCAAGGTTATCTGCACCAGGACACCCCGATCCCAGTCCGAAGCTCTGGGTAAGCATTCATAGTTCAACGTCAGGCTGAATAAAACAGTATATCAAATCAAAAAGCGGAATTACATAAAAACTGGAGAAGGGTCCAGAAAGAAACGAAGGGCAACCCTAGCAACCCTAGCACCGATCTAAACAAAAGCATATGGCTGTAGCCCCAACAAGAACAACCGACACCGAAAATTACTGTTTCAGGACTACCTGCGAGCGCTTCACCTGCCCAGAAAACCCTAAACCTTCAGCGATTTTACAGGCCTGTAAACAAACATCGCCATTTTTCACCCATCAAAGCATTGGGTGAAGAAGGATGAATGAGATTGGGCATTTTGACTCAAGTTATAGGGGGGCTTGATTAAACGAAAGGTGAGGATGAGGCGGTGGAAGAAGATGAACGATAGAGATCAAAAGCCGGCAGGAGAAAAAGATTCCAATAATTATTATTATAATAATATATTACGCGCATTGGATTCTTTCTACCACCGACTTTGTTGTGTTTAGCATCTTCGTCTCTACCGTTGATTAGAGAATCTTGTTAGTCCGTGCCTCACGGTAATCAATGTGGAATATGGGTTATGGATTAGTGATTAGCATATCCGCATCGCATTAATGTTGGATGGTGGGTTATGGACTAGTGAATATTTACTTCGTAGTTGGTTAATTAGTCATTGTTTGAGTTGATGTAAAGGAATGTTATAATTAATTTGACGAGTTAAAATGTAATATGTATGACGTGAATTTGTGAATTTGAATAGGATTTATGTGTAAGAATAATATTTGGTTTATAACGTTTACATGATATAGAAGCAAAAACATAGGGGTTTCAAACATGGTGTTATACCTCTAAGAGTCATGTCCAAGAACAATCTTGGCATGTTCTTGGCATCTCATGGACGTGCAACATTGTGGTGGTTCGAACATGGTGTCATGCCACCAAAAGTCATGCCCAAGTCCAACCTTGGCATTTTTTTTGGTAGGTTGGTTCAATTAAGGATACTTTATCTGGACTCCGTCTATTCACCTAGAGCATATCCATATTTTTTTCTAGACTATAGGCGAGTCACATCCTTACTCTATGCAACTCAATTGTATACTTAGACATTTGTTAACTTAGTTTAACAGTTAGTTAATTTGGCATACAATAAAAAACATGTGAAACATAAGAGACAGATATATAGTGCGGGCGGCGCCAACGATGCCTAATACCCAACTTTGTTTATTTATTTTACGAAACAAAAAAAAAGCTTTACAAAGAGGGCATTATTATCCCAATTAAAAAGATGGGCAGAGTCTCACGACTCTGCCTTACACATCAGAATGTCCATACTTGCAATTTCGTCACACCAAGACTCCCCTTTGTTGTTCCTCCTTGCATTAGCTTGAGGTGTGCCCCACCAATGTGCCTAGCCTCAGAGCTTCATCTCTTGCCTTCACTTGGTTTTCCTTGTCTCTGTTTGGTTGTGCACCCTTGCTCTTATATGGACTCCAAGAGTCACTTGTGTAAAACGTCGTGTCTCTTCGATGTGTCACTCCCCTTCGTGAATTAGCACACTCAATCGACCGTCATGCCCCTCCATCGACAAAGGGCACCCATATAAGCTCGCATGCCCATCAATTGTTCGTATCTTGGACTGGCGCACGCAATCCTTGGGCACGCCCCCCTTGTCTCATGCTCACCCTTGTGTCGATCGTCACGACTCTCTGTGGGTGTGCAAATGGAAGACAGGTCCACTCCTTGGGTGTGCTCCCAAGTTGCCCTTCCCTTACCCAAACGCAACCCAAGTCTTTGTCGCTTTTCGCAAGGGAAGAAGGGTGTGTGCCCCCTTGGGCGCGCAAGTCACCACCATGCCCTAAGGTGCTCTTTCCCATACCCAAACATCTTCATTTTCCCAACCGATCATTTCCTCCTTGTGCTCTTCACCCGTTCTGTCACCGAATCTGGATAAGAAGTGTGTGCACTCGGTGGGTGTCTTAGGAGGCCTTGCATCCTCCCCCGCTAAGCTTGTTGTTGTTCTGATAACTTCTGTACCACTTGCGATCCATAGAGACCTCTGTCAAACTCCCGAATCATGTCCTCACATTTCCACAATGACTCATACCTCTTCCAATTGTTCTCTTTGTCATGCTTATCCTTCCAATGGACGAAGTAATCATGCACTCGACCCCTGCACCGTCCTAGGACGTGATGCACCAAAATATTCTCCACCTCTAATTTTGGCTTATCTGCAACCATGGTCGACGCCCTGGATGGATCAACTCGACTTGGGTCATCTAGGTCCCTCTGGCATGACTTCAACTAGCTACATGGAAGACAGGATGAATGTGTCACATGTGGAATGATAACTTCAATCTGTTGGTGATGTTTTCAATCTTCTCAAGAACTTTGAATGACCCTTCATAGCTCTGCACGAGAGATGGAGATCTCCTTCGGTGGTGGGAATTGACCTTTGCTTAGCTTGAGTAAGACCAACTCTCCTACTTGGAAATTTGTGTCACGCATGTTGTGATCTGCCCACAGCTTCATTTTGTTTGTTGCGTTAGTCAAGTGTGTGCAAGCTATCTCCAATCGATCTTCCCAACTCTTCACAAAACCCATGGTTGATGGATTCATCCCATAGTAACCTTGCGTTACAAAATGAGGAGTTGTGGGTTGTTGTTTGTTCATCAACTCAAATTCATTGTAGCTCGTCGTTGAACTCTTCTGCAGGTTGTAGATGAACTAGGTGATGTCTAACAAATCCAACCAATTCATTTGATATGCATGTACATAGTGTGACAAGTAATCTTCCAGAAGTATGTTGATTTGTTCGGTCTATCAATCTGTTTGTGGATGGTAGGTTGAACTCTTCAATAACTTCATCCCCACAAGCTTGAACAATGTTGTCCAAAATTTACTCATGAACCTTGCATCCCTGTCCGACACAATGTTCAGCGGAAGACCCCAATACTTCACTATGTTCTTTAAAAACAACTTCACAACTTCTTCGATGCTACAAGGCATCTTCGTTGCAACGAAGAAAACATACTTGGAGAATCGATCCACCACGACCAAAATCCCATTGTATCCCTGCACCATCAGAAAGTTGTGTGATGAAGTCCATCGAGACACTTGTCCACGATCTCTTCAGAATCGGTAAGGTTGCAACAACCCTGCTCTCATTCTGGTGTTCATCTTATCCTGTTGACATATAAGGGAAGTGTGAACATACTCCTCCATATCTTGTTTCAACCACTCCCAAAAGTATCCTCGGTCCAACAATGCCATCGCTCTTCGTTGTCCTGGGTGGCTAGCCCAGGGCAAGTCATGACATTCCTTCACGAGTTCCCTCCTGAGGTTGGACGACTTAGGGACATAGATTCCCTCCCCAAAGTACAATAATCCATCGCATAACCAAAACGTCTGTGTTTTTCCCTCCTTCACATCCTTCACGATGTTCTTTGTTGTGTGATCATGCTCTAACCCTTCCTCCTATGGGACAACAAGTTGTGCCTTTCTGCTCAAGGCATCTGCGACACCATTTATCTTGCCCGACCTATACTCAATGGTCATGTCGAATTTTCTGAGGAAGTCCTGGCACCTTACCTGCTTAGATGACCAATTCGGTTGCATCGCAAATTAACTTGTCGCAATGTTGTTTATCTTCACGACAAATGATTTGCCTAACAAGCAATGTCTCCAAGTCTGCAAACAATGTACCAATGCAGTCATCTCCCTCTCATGAACAGGGTATCTTCGTTCGTGATCTCGAAGATTTATTCTCTCAAAGGAAATCAGATGTCCCTCCTGCGTTGAAACTCCTCCAATGACAAAGTCTGATGCATTCATCTGCACTTCCAATGATTGCTCAAAGTATATCATGTTCAACATGGGAGCAGTGACAATTCTATATTTTAGCTCCTCAAATGAAGACTTGCTCCTATCTTTCCAGTTCCATGCCTTCTCCTTTTTCAACATGTCAGTCAACAATGTAACAATCTTGGAGTATCCCTCTACAAACTTGCGATAATAGTTGGCTAGTCCAAGGAAGACTCTCATATCATGAATTGTCTGCGGCTCTTCCCAATCTTCGATTGCCTTGACCTTCACAAGGTCTATGCGAATGCATCCTTGGCCAATCCAATGCCCCGAGAATGGTATCTCGGTATGCCCAAAAACACACTTGGATTTCTTCAAGAACAACCAGTTCTGTTGCAGTACCTCAAAGACCTATGTCAAATGCTTCTTGTGCTCCTCCATACTTTCACTGTACACTATGATGTCATCCAAATACACCACAACAAACTTGTCCAAAAACATTCGCAACACGTTGTTTATCAATGTGCAAAAGGTTGCGGGAGCATTGCAGAACCTAAAAGGCATCACTAGGAACTCATAGCTCACATACCTCGTCACCATGGTTGTCTTTGCTTCATCTCTCTCTACAATCTGCACCTGATAATACCCATGTCGCAAGTCAAGCTTTGAAAAGACCTTGGCCTTGGCCAATTTGTCAAAGAAATCAGTACCTAAAGGCAACGGGTATGAATTCTTCACTGTTTGTTTTTTCAACGCTCAGTAATCCAAACACATCCTCAGCTTTGAAGGATATTTCTTCTTTTGAAAGAGAACTGGGGTGCCATATAGGGACCTGGATGGACAAATGAAGCCAACATCAATCAACTCTATCAAATATCTCTTTAACTCTTCCAACTCATGCCAGGACAATCGGTAAGGAGCTCTTGTTGGTGGCTGCAGCCTAAGCTCTAGCTTTATATGGTGATCAATAGTGCATCACGGTGAGAGCACTTTCGACAACTCATCCGACATTTTGTCTGCAAAATCATCCAACTAGTAAGTGAGATCCGGAAGAAAAGGCGTCCCCACTCCATCCTCTTGAACCTCTCCAACAATTGTTGCATAAAAATGTGATCTAGTCTGTCTCGTTGCTTTCTTTGTACTCAATGCAGATACAAGATGCACCTTTCCACTAGACTTTCTTATGGTTGTGCGCACAACCCAAGCCTTATGTTCACCAAGTATAACCATCTTGTTCATCCATGGCATAAGGACATGATGTGTACACCTTAAAAACGCTTTCCCAAGAATCACCTCAAAGTCATCCATAGGCATCACGGTGAAATTATCCCAACATTCCCACTTATTAAACCGAATGTGAATTGAGGAGGCAACACCAGTTGTTGCCTTTGCCTTAGAGTTCACTTCCTTCATCGCAGCTTTGTATTGTTCCCAACTAGGCTAGGAGGGAATTTTATATATTTCTACCCAAAAATTTGTTGCTTCTTCTTATATGAATGTGATGTTAACTTCTTATAGATAGTTTTCTCATTGAGGAATATTGTCAAACATATTGCATACATTCATTACACAAAAATGGAGCAAATAATCATGGCATCTTATTATGGATGTAAAACTCCCAAAATCAGTAATGATGTCTAATGGTTGTAATAGCAGCTACAAAATACTATTGAGCACAGAAATATAATGGTTGTCAGGAAGTTACACAATCTACTATAGAAACACACAAGAAAAACATAGAAAGATGCCAACCTATGGTGTGCACTGATCCAAGGTTCACCAAGCCTTACTCTGCTCCAACAATGTTGATCCACAGTCAACTACCTCTTGATCTCCTCACAAAACCAATCTGACAGATGGTTGCAAACCCCCAATTCGTAGAGGTCCTCGTGGGACAACCTATGCTCAACCCGCAGGGATGCCCCCTTTCACAGATGCATGAAACCCTCCTGGAACCTATGGATCTGAAACTCGTCCTCTTCCTGAAAATCACCGCAAACACCCTGTTCAAGCCAATATGCTTCCCAACTCCCTCCAATATGAAATCAAACACCAAATGAATCCAATGAGAGCTCCGGATGAATCCTCCTCTTGTCTAGCTAGGGTGGATATTGCACCATCGAAACTAAACCTACAATGGAAGGGTTTTTCCCAAAACCCCAACGAAAATGTTGTCTACAAGAGTAAGGCACGCCAAGCCTTACTCTACTCTGCTCCAACAATGTCGATCTGTTTTCAACCACCTCCTGATCTGCTCACAAAATCGATCCAACAGATGGATGCAAATCCCCAATCCGCAGAGGTCCTTGTGGGACGACTGCAAGGCGTTTAGTGGTGCCTCGCAGAACAACCCATGCTCAACTCGTGGGGATGCCCCCTTTCATAGAGGCGTGAAACCCTCTTGGCACCTGCGGATATGAAACTTGAACTCTTCTTGAAAATCGCCGCAAACACCATGTGCAAGCCAATATGCTTCCCAACTCCCTCGAGTATGAAATCAAATACCAAATGACTCCAATGAGAGCTATGGATGAATCCTCCTCTTGTCTATCTAGGGTGGATATTGCACCACTGAAACTAAATCTGTAGTGGAAGGGTTTTGTCCAAAACTCCAATGAAAACGTTGGCTAAAAGAACACTCAATAAGATATCAAATCATAATGTCAAGGGGAAGGGTTACTCCTCTATTTATCCTTTCTTTGGGCCTTCTAGATCTTTCCCCAATTTTGACCAAATCAAATCTTCACTTTATTTTTCCTCCAATTCCATTTAAATATAATTGTTTATTTCATTTAATGTCATTTTTAGGACTTGTCATTCTTTTTACCTAGCGACACCAAATAAAACCCCTTAACTCTCATTTTTCCTTGTTGACTATAGCCTACGAGATTCGTATAGGCTATTGAGTCATCCTCCGTCAAAATCAATTGGAAGGGAACATTACAATCCTCCCTTCCCAAGATTTCTTATCCTCAAGCAATTCCAGATCAGGGTGCTGCAAGATCTACTCCCCTTCCTAGGTAGCATCTTCTGTAGAAAATCCTCTCCATACAACCAAGTACTCTCTAATGGCCCTGGTCCTTAGCCTTTTTTCCCTGACATCAACAATCCTCTCCAGAGATAGAACCAATTGTCCCTCCTCATCTAGTGGAGGAAGATTTGTCGAAGCAGTGACCTGATGTCCCAATTCCTTCTCAAGGCATGATACATGGAAGGTATTGTGGATCCTGCTGCCCTCAAGTAGTTCCAACTCGTATGCTACTTCCTTGACTCTCATGATCACTCTGTAGGGCCCTTAAAAGTTGGGCTTAATCTTCTTTGCACCACTCTTCTTCAGTGATGACTGTCTGTACGTGATCCAGATTATTTTCGGCACAAAATGAGAGTGGAGATATAATAAAGAAATATACAAAGATATCTTGGATATCCAACAATATAACATAAATGTATCAGAGATGCAACCATAAACACAGAGATACAATAATACAATTTCTATTAATGAGCGAAAATGTACAAAGACTGTAAAGATACAGAGTGAAAGACTCGCTAGAATGGTGGCAGCTTATCTCTGAGAAGAGATGTGACGACTACTCTCATTTGCAAGAAGATGATTTTTACAATGAGGCTCCAAAGGCCTTTTTAACATAAGTAAAATCCAAAACCCTAACCTCGGAAGATGAAAAGCCAAAAGGTTTGTGGGCCCCGATGGGGGTAGTTGATATGTCAACTTCCCAGGGGCGTAACTTTTGCATACAATCTTCGTTTTGGGCGCTCGATACACCATTGGAAAGGTCTAACCAAGAAGAATGATTTTCGACTAATCCAGGATAGTGCCTTTGGCAACCTCCTGGACCCCAAATCCCCAAAAGACATTGTTTAGGGCTTCAAAACGACCCCGGAAGTTTGGTACCCGAAATACTGTCGAAAAAATGCCAAGGTGAAAAACTATTTTTCGAGCCAGTGGAATAGGTGGGTGGCCACCGATATCCATCTGGATCAATCCTCCCTCCTTAGGAAGCAATGGTCTCCATTGCATTGAGTTCCCTTTGGAGAGGGAAAAGCAATTGTTGAATCTGAATCTTGGTGAGTTGTTTGCCTTGTTGGAGATGTCATGTTTCTTGGTTTGTGGAAAGTTGTCATGAAGCTGTTGTTGACGGGGTTGAATTTGTTCAACCAGTTGGGCTACCTAAGATGACTGTGTGAAGAAGGAATCTTTACACTTTGTTGTAATCTTGCCGACCTGCTTCTGTTGGATAGAAGGTTCTTGGGCCGAGGCTGTAGTGGTTGCAGTATCCTTATGTTCACCTTTTGAATAGATTGTGAAGAAGCTGAATTTTGTAGTATGAGATACTACCTTCCAGCATTGTTTAGGTGGAACAGTAATCGAAACTACCTCTGATATTCTGTAGAGATGACCACCCAGAGAAACAACGACACTGCGGGGTCGAGACTCATAAACAACATGGCGCTTCCACATATATTGTTGGCCCAAGAGAACATCACAGACATCCAGTGGGGAAACATCACATAATACCTCATCCTTGAAGGGCTGGATGCCATAGGCCAATCGACACTGTTGACTGACACGAAGATCTCGTCCCTGACGAAGCCACCCAATGTTGTATGGATGTGGGTGTGGTGTTGTCGACAATCCCAACTGTTTGACGACCTCTGTTGAGATGAGGTTTTTCTGGCTTCCACTATCAAGAATAAAATGCAGTGGGGTCCCCTTCACCCACATCTGTGAATGAAAAAGGTGATTCCCCTCTTCAGGATCTGTTGGTTCTTCTGGTTGAATTGTCGCGGTCGCGACAATAACAGTGGGGTCCGCGTCGATGATCAGTCTTTTACCAGTATTTTCAGAGTCAGATTTTGAATCACGGTTCGGCTCCTTGTATTTGATCTCAGCCACCAATGACTGTTTTGAGCGACATTCATTAGTGTTGTGCCAGGGGCTTTTGTGGAAATTGCACCATTTTCCGGTGTCCTTTGTTTTCCCATGACCCTTCTTTTCCTGTGGCTTGGACTGGTTTTCACGAGACTGTTTGTTAGGGTCGTCTTTATCATACTTTGGTTGTTGCGGATTTGCAGACCCGAACTCCCGTTTGTTATGGCGCTTAAATTTCTGCTCGATTTTAACAACATATTGATAAGCAGCACCAAGTGATGAGATGTCTAGAAAATCCATTTCAGTTTGGATGTATATGTGTAGAGCCCCACGGTATTTCAGAACCAAATGTCGTTTGGAGTCTTTGATACCTAGCTTGGTGCACAAGGTATGGAAGGTATTGGTGAACTCTGGAATTGCTTGGCCCCTCTCTTGCCACAGTGTGGTCCATCTCATGTATTGGTCCTCACAGTTGCCAATAGGGTAATACTGTTCCTTTTCCGCATCCACAAAAAAATCCTAAGTGGGATCGGCCCCATATATTCCAGACTCCTCTGTGGAACTTTGCTCCCAGTAAGTTTCCCACCATTTTTTGACAGGGGGGAGAGATTTAAGGAGTGCGAAGGTGATCTTTTCCCCGTCGGAAAAATTATGAACAAAGAAATAACCTTCTAATAGATTTAACCATTTGTCTAGGGCATCCGCATCTATCTGACCTTCAAATACAGGAATATCAAAATTAACCTGTACCTTGAAAGGAGAGGTGCTTCCAAAGTGGTTGTTTGATGAAGATGCACATGTTGTTATCGACAAGCGTTGAAGGATGTGGGAAAAATTCTCCATCATTTCGTCCCTCTATCGTGTGAGAGCTTGCTCAAGCAATAAATTGATAGAATCGTCTGCTCTATCGTTTTTATTTTCTTCTGCCATGGAGGGTTTATTGGGCATGCAAGAGTGATTGGCTTCAAGAGAGACAAGCTCGAGACCCAACTTTTTATACTCGGACCTCGTCGAGGACATGCACTAAAAAAAAAATGATCAAGAGCAGCCTGCTTTGATACCACTGATCCAGATTATTTTCGGCATGAAATGAGAGCAGAGATATAATAAAGAAGTATATAGAGATATCTCAGATATCCAACAATATAACATAAATGTATCAGAGATGCAACTATAAACATAGAGATACAATAATATGATTTCTATTAATGAGTGAAAATGTACAAATACTGTAAAAATACAGAGTGAAAGACTCGCTAGAATGGTGGCAGCTTATCTCTAAGAAGAGATGTGATGGCTACTCTCATTTGCAAGAAGATGATTTTTACAATGAGGCTCCAAAGGCCTTTTTAACATAAGTAAAATCCAAAACCCTAACCCCAGAAGATGAAAATCCAAAAGGTTTGCAGGCCCCGATGGGGGTATTTGATACGTCAACTTCCCGGGGGTGTAACTTTTGCATACAATATCTGTTTGGGGTGCTCGATACACTGTTGGAAAGGTATAACCGAGAAGAACGATTTTCGACTGGTCTAGGTTGGTGCCTTTGAAAAACCTATTGGACCTCAAATCCCTAAAATACGTCGTTTAGGGCCTCAAAACGACCTTGGAAGTATGGAACCCGAAATACTGCCAAGGTGGAAAACTATTTTTCGGGCCAGTAGAATAGGTGGGTGGCCATCGATATCCACCTGGATCAGTATGACTGCAATCTGAGAAAGACAATATCTTCAACCTCAAAGTTTTGTTCTACCCTATGTCTATCTGCATAGATCTTCTGTTGATTCTAAGTGGCCTAGAGATTCTCCTTCAGGACTCTTCAGATGTCCTAACTTTCATGTAACCATTCCTTGGCCTTAGGAGCTCGACTCTCTCCAAAATCCAAATCCATAAAAGATGGAGCATCATATCCATGCAATTCCCGGAACGGGCTCATCCCAATGGACATGTGATGAGTGGTGTTGTACCAATGCTTCTTGAGATGCAACCATGGTATCCATGCTCGTTGTTGTCTTGACACATAGTTCCTCAAGTACCCCTTGATCCATTTGTTTACTATCTCGATCTACCCGTCTGTTTGGGGCTAATAGCTAGTGTTGGGTGTCAACTTTGTCATGGATAACCTGAACAACTCCTGCCAAAACGCACTAAGAAACCTGTTATCTCGGTCACTAACTATCTAAATTTGGCCAATGCATGCATGATTGCCAACATCTACTTATCATAGATTAGGTAGAGCTTCTTATGCTCCCTTGGCTTCCTTCTCTCGAAAGATTTCGAATGTTGGCTATGCATCAATACTGCTTTGTTATGAACATAAATACATATAACTAAATGTTCATAAACATAATAATTAATTAGTAAATAGCTAGTAATAGTAATTAGTAATAATGAAAGGACATGTTCTCCAAAAGACATGTCTAGTGGTGAAAGGGCACCCCTGTGTGGGTATATATTCAAGCCTCTTTCTCAATTGTAAATCATCATTTTTATCATATCTTTTATCAATTATTCATATTTTATATATTATTGCAATTGCATATTTGGTTACCTGTTACATGCTCCTATCCCTTCATCAGATGCGTCACACTCTAAGACAAAAGGCTGTGTAAAATTTGGGAGTGCTAAATTTACTGGGCAAGTGTTCATGACCTTCTTCATTCTGTCGAATTCTACCTATGCGTTCTCTGACCATAATAATGCCCCCTTCTTGGTGAGGTCTCTTAATGGAGCAGCCAATTGTGAAAATCCTTTCTCAAAGAATATGTAATAACTACATATCCCGAAGAATCCTCATAGATCTATGAGTGACCTGGGGGTGGGCCAGTCTAAGATGGTTTGGATATTTTCCTAATGCACCTTTACTCCTTCAATACCAATCATGTGCCCCAGATAGAGGATATTTGTCAACCCAAACTCACACTTTGCCTCCTTGGAAAACATTGATTATTCGTCCATAATGATGAGGATCTCATCCACATGCTTCAGGTGTTCCTCCCACGTCCTGTTGTAGATGAGAATATCGTCAAAGACCACTAGTAAATTTTTTATCAACTGTTTGTTGAAGATATGGTTCATGCATGACTAAAAGGTAGTTGGTGTGTTAGTCAACCTGAAGGGCATGACTAGAAACTCATAGTGCCTGTTATCGCACAGTTTGTAGGAAGGGTTTAGGTAGCTTGAGTCAAGGCTTCAAACTGGCATAACAGGAACTTCCCCACCCACTGTCACCTCAATGGGGAGCTCTTTCTATTTAGGGTGGCTAATCCCAAGGGAGACGTCCCTAGTAATCTGGGGTTCTGAAGGAGAA
>SNQJ01S0045830.1:0-35484 GCA_010110895.2 Picea sitchensis
GATTTATCTATGTTGTTGGTTATTCAATCATTTATTTGTAATAAGGGTGGTAGGGAGGTGCTAGGGAGGATTGTTGTCCTCAGAGGTTCAAGTGGGTGCTTGAACACAGGGAGTTGTAGCTTCCATCTAGTTGCATCTAGAAAAACCAGGGTGGCAGGTGGTGCAAGGGAGAACAGTTGTTCTCTGTTATACAGGTTGGTGCCTGTGTGACTGGAAGTTGGTGCTTCCATCCAGTTGGTGCTGGAACACTTGGGGAGTTGTTGCTTCCTTCTAGTGGGTGCTAGAGAAATTAGAGAGTTGGTTCTCTCAAACAAGTTGGAGCTTGTAAAACAGAGGTAGTAGTCTCACATTGAGTTGGTGCTCAATTATAGATGGTGTACAGAACTTAAAAGACTGCCTATCATTTCGAAGAAGAAGAGGTTTTCTCCCTTTATTAGTTTCCTCGTGAAAATCTGTCTCTTTGTATATCTTATGTGTGAGTGATGCTCATTATTTATGTTTTCCATATGTAGTATAATATTGATGGTCACTTAGAGAAAGATTAAAAATGGTTTAATTGTTAAAATTGTTTAAGCACAATAACAACTGATTTACCCCCCCTCCTCTCAGTTGTTTTAGTAATTTCAACAATTTTCTTCTTCTCATTTTATTTCCAATCTTGCAATCTCTAGGACTTGGTCTTTGTTCACATGTTCTTCGTGTTTTGAACAACCACTGTCAACATACCAACCACGCTTCTTCTGCTTAGGTTGTAGAGCGAGTGTGCATTATTCATTGCTATATTGATTTTTCTTTCTTATCCATGTTCTCTTCTGAGGCTCCTATCTATGATTGTTGTTGTTATGTTGTGGTTCTCTAGGAGGGGATGTCATTCTACAATCTTTGGCTATGTGTCCAAAGTTATTGCAGTTGTAGCATGCCACTTCAGTGCCCAATGATTCAAACCTATTGAAGCTTCTTCTCTGTGTTTCACTAGGCCTTCTTGGATAACCATTTTGTGTATGACTTTCAAATTTGTTTATGTTCCTACTATTAGCTCTGCAATTTATAGTTTTATGTCCAAAATTATTGCATGCATAACATAAACCCAAAAAGATAGTTTGATACCTAGTAGTTGAAGATATTCTGAAAGGAGTAACTCTTATGAATCCTTATTCTTCCTGAGGCCTATTTGTTTTTGTTGGTCGTTGATTCTGAAATGTGAATATTCTCGCTGGAGGAGTGTCCTTGTAATCTTCCTTGTAGGTCTTCCTATCCCCTTTGATTGTTTTTGCATAACTTTTTCGATATGTTTCTTGTTTTGTTTCTTTAGAGCTTGATACCTTTCTGTCTGATTGTATCCAAGTCTAGACTTGCCATGATTAGGAATTTGACTGCTGATAATGCCATCCAAAACTTTTGAGTTGTTCTTCATATTTTTCTTTTGAAGATCCTTTCTCAATGTGACAATATATGCTTCCAAATTTCCAATGATCGTGTCTCTTTCTTCTAATTGTTCTTTGAATGCTTCTTTAATTCTTTTATATTATTTTATTTGCACCTTCAATTCCGTGATGATCTTCTCTAGTTCTTGAGTGTCTTCCTTCTTGTCTAGTTTTCCTTGTAGCTTCTTGTTTTTCCTCTTTTCTCTTCTTATAACTTCTATGGCAGTCGATAATTCTTCTCAGTAGTCAACTTTTGCCTCTTCATATTCTTATTCAGTGTCTTATTTATCAAATTCTTCTACTACCATGAATAGAACTCTTTTTGTCTCACTGTCACTGAATTCATCTTCATCTGACGAGGAGATGACTTCTTTGGTGCATAAGCTTTTCTTGAAAACTTTCTTTGTGGTTCCTTTGCCTTTATATGTTTGTTTGTTATTTGAGTAATCTTCATAGTTCCCCTTATTTTTCTTATGAGGAAATTTGTTAGCAAAATTACCAATACAATCAAAATTAAAAAAATCAATGGAATCTTACCTTTATATCTGTCGTTGGTTCCCTTGTTCAATCTCTTGACAAAATTGGCCATTTCTTCATCATCTTCCGAGATGTCATTGTTGCTGCTATGTTATTTTTCTTTTTTCTTTCCCTTTTGCTTGGACCTTTTGGATGCTTTCGAAGCTACTTCTTTTATATATGGATTTTCCTGTTCAGTTCCCATTTCATATGCTGTGAAGATTCCATGTAATCCGTCCATGATTATTGAGTCTAGATCTACTGTTTCTTCTAGTGTTGATATCTTAGGATCAAATCTCATAGGAAGAGATCTTAGTACCTTTTGAGCAATTACAAATTCTTTAATTTATTCTCCCAATCCTATTATTGTATTCACTGTTTCATCGACTCGTAAGAAGTAAGATGCAATATTCTCATCTTCCTTCATCTTTAGTTGTTCGAACTGACCTCTGTAAGTTTGAAGCTCTGTTGCTTTGAATTTTGAATCTCCTTCATAAATATTTTGAATTTTGTACCAAATCTCTTTATCGGATTTACAATGCATAACTTTGGTGTATATCAATTCACCAAGACCATTCAAAAGTGCATTTGTGGCTTTGGAATTATTTTGACTAATTTTTATTGCTATTTCACTTGTTGGCGGAACTGTTGGTTCTTTGTATCCATCTACTATAGATTGTCAAATTTCAAATCCATGTGCATGTATATATGTTTTCATCCTTCTGCTCCAGAATGCATACTTATGTCCATCAAACTATGGTATTTCGTGTTTATACATGTTGTTTCTCTCCATGATCTACCTTTCAGTGGTTAAATTGATTCTTGAAGGAACCAACTCTGAAACCAATTGTTGGATTACTGAGAGGGGGGTGAATCAGTAATAGAGAAATAATCCTTTTTAACCACAAAATGCAAGTGTTATATCAATGTATCATTATCATCCAATAGTTGCAGAGTAAATAAATAATGAACAAATGAGCAATCATACACATACACAGTACACCAGTGTTTTTATGTGGAAACCCAAAGTGGGAGAAAACCATGGAATGTTTTTTCTTATGTGTCTTTAAGAATTATATTCATTGGAAGATCAACCTGAAGGAGGCTACAACCCCCTAGTTTCTCAGGCTACAACTTGAGGGAAGATCCAACTCCCAAATTCTTTGGTTACAACCAAAAGGAGGCTACAACCCCCTATGTTCTCAGGCTACAACCGGAAGGTGGATACAACCACATGTCATTGCCCTATCCAACTTCCCTAACGTAGAAGTAGAATGATGGAGCCACTGCCACACTATCACTCTGAGATATACTACTATAAACCTATACCAATCAACATGTAATCAACCTGTATCAATAACCTATGCCAACATGTACCATACATAAACCTGTACCTCAACCTGTACCATAAACAAATGCATCAACCATGCACCAAATCTGTACAAACAACATATCACAATAACCTTTGCAAACAACCTGTAATCAAACTATACCATAAACAAGTGCATCAACCATGCACCAACCTGTACCATCAACGAGTGCATCAACCATGCACAAAATATGTACCAATCATGCATCAAATACACATAAACTATGAATCATTACGATGTACCAACATCATCAACTATACACCTCGTGTATGTGCCAACTCGTCAACTACTTCTCTCAACCATGTACCCAACATCTACCTCAACCAAAATCCCTCATCAATTTCATCATCCAAATGTGATTTGTAATTCTGTAATAGACCTAGTGTATATGATCACATACCTGCAAACCTTCCTTAACTTTAACAACAAGCGACTAGAATTTGCATCAAACTTTACTTTAGTCTCACATACCTTATTTTGGATTAGTCAACAACCCTAACTTGAAATAATCGTAACTATGTACCTGTAATGAATACAGATATGAAAATAATACACAATGTTCTTTAGTGTATTTTATGAAATTCCTCCAGGTTTCACAACTTGGAACCTCTCAGAAAAGGAGTTATAGCAAAAATGGCATACCTTGTTGAATTATGGCTTATTCTAGAGAGAGAACTTGTAGAGCGTGCCCCACATGGAATATTTTTTTATGGATCTAAAAATGGTACACAGGATACTAAAGATTGTAATCTAACCAATAAATTTTTTCTTACTGAATTTGGATCTATTATGAAGAAGTTATGACGTTTTTACCTTAAACACCTTGTTTAGACTAGTTGCAGGACTAGCCACAAACCCTATTTTCCACGGAGTGTAAATCGAAAAATACAACATCCCACAAGATGAAATTTTTATCAAATCTACTTGGATATGTTTTCTCAACTTCCTCCCAATTGCACAATCTGAATGATTACAGAAAAAAGGTTATTGTGAAAATGGTGAGATGACTTGTAAATAACATACCTTAGAAAGAATCATCAAAAGAATTTGTCCTCCCTTGAATTCCGGCCTTCTTTACTTCAACTTACCTCTAAAATTTATTAGATATCCTTTGTTTACCTCGGTCACTTGTGAATCTTCAATATTCTCAAGTGTGATTAAAATGGGAAGAATCACTGTCTCTTATTTATACTTTCATGTAGCTTCCTCAAGGGGTTATTTTAACAATCTTAACCTACTTTCCTTATTCTAGGGATAACCACTTCTGTCCCATAGCCATTTCTCCATTAACTTTGTGTTTAAATAAGTTGTTTTGTATCCACTTTGACTTATGGTACTCATCACTTCCTTTATTATTTACCTTCTAAATATCTTAAACCCTTTTCCTTATTTTAGGGCTAACCCTTCCTTCCCCTTGTCCACTTAGTAATTTCTCCATTAACTTTATATTTAAATAATTTGTTTGTATCCACTTTGATGACTTATAGTGCATTCATCACTTCTTTATTATTTAAATAATTTCTTCTGCAACCACTTTGACTACTTTGACCTTTTGGGGCTTCTAGATGACTCATGAGGTTCTCCAACCCTAACATGGCCATAACTCTTTAACCGTGAGGGAGTTATGTGACGTTCACAATACCATCGAATGGGAATGACATGTACTATCCATCGAATAGTATTACCTTCAAATATATTTAAACTCCTTTTCATTATACATCAAACAAACTTGGGTCAAACTTGGGTCCATTACCCAAAAAATATTGTTGCGGGGCTTTCTTCAAAGTTGACATCAATGCTCCAAGCAAATAATCAATAAAGGACCTAAGAAGACATGGGATGTATCCAGGTTAACAACACCAAAAAATTAAGATGTTTATCCTTCAAACTTGAGAGGGAGTCACTTGACTAAGAAGGAGTCAAACTAAGAATAGGAAAGTGATCACATTCTTCCCCTTCAATAGTTTAAATGAGACAATTATTAGACCAGTTGATCACTTAGCTCCCACAGTGATGTTCCCGAGCATGCAGATGGGACATAAAAGGCATGCAGGATAGGCAAACTCTGCATGAGGTAGAGGGACATGTATCTCCTCGAGGCACATTCAGAGAGGAGAAAAGTTCTGAGATATTTTCGAGCTACATTTAGGCTATAAAACCCTCCATTAATCTTTGAGCCTTCCTATCATGGAGAAGCAATAGGTTAGCATGTATGGAAAGATTCCATGGCAGCAGGTATGGAAAGATTCCATGACAGAAGAGTATCAGTCCATCATGAAGAATGATGTGTGGGATATTGTTCTGAGAACATAAGGGATGTTTGTAGTGACTTCCAAGTGGATCTATAAGATGAAGCATGCAACTGATGGAAGAGTCGAGAAGTACAAAGAAAGATTTTTGGCCAGAGGATTCTCACAGGTGGAGGGAATTGATTATGAGGAGACATTTGTTCATGTAGCCCGATATACTTCCATCTGCACTATCATTTAACTAGCTACATCCATGGGTTGGAAACTACATTAGATGGATGTAAAGACAACCTTTCTCAATGGTGATATTGAGATGTTTACATCAAGCAACCAGATGGATTCGTGATACATGAGCTGAAATCTCATGGGTGTAGGTTGAAGAAATCCCTATATGGACTAAAGCAGGCACCTTGTGCTTGGTATGAGAAGATGGATGGATTCCAAATGAGTTTGGGCTTCAACAAGAGTCTTGTTGATCCAAACCTATATTACCATTATTGATTGTGATAACCAGAGCTATGTGAAGCTCAAAGAATCTTGTGTTTCACGATAAATAGAAACACATTGAGATCAAATACAATTATATCAGAGACATGGTGCAGAGGAAAGAAGTACACGTGAAATACCTTCCTACACATGAGCAAATTGAAGATATCTTCACCAAACCACTTGCCAAGACGAAGTTTGACTACTTCCATGAGAGACTTGGCCTAGTGGAGAATGCCTCCCTAGCTGAGAGGGAGTGTTGATGATTGCAGCACCGTGAGACATACTCCAAGATACGTTCTCCTCTGAGACTAAGTTGATTCGACCTAAGAGGGAGGCTAGTGTTGGGCATACCCATGTGATGGGGCATCGTTCTCGTTTGTGTGAGAGTTGAGTCATCCCTCAGTGATTGGGGCATCGTTCTCCTCTAGAGAGTTGATTATTCCCCCAGTGGTTGGGTGTGTTCATGTGATGGGTGTATCGTTCTCCTCTGTGTGAGAATTGAGACAATGTGGTACTCCAGATGAGTTATTTGAGTATGAAGTTCCTATGGCTGAGCACATATGGACATGTCCCTAGTGGTTGAGAACTAGTGGATGTATGGATCCCTTGCTATATTGTCTAAGTGTAATATTTTCTTGTAACCCTAATTATGATGTAAAGGGTACAAGTCAACCCCACCATGTAAAGATAATTAATATTGTAATTATTAATTATATTTATTATATTATTATGTTGTATAGGTCGGCCCTATTATGCCAGTAGACACATCATTTGATGTGATGAGTTTTGTATAAATAAAAGTGAATCCCCATTAAGGATTACACACTTATCATTGTGTTATCTCATGATTTCAAAAGTTGAGGTCTGAAATTATGAGAAATGCAGCTCACACTTTTCTAAGAGTTAGCTTTCTCGGTCATAGCAACACCCTTTTGTGTGCTAGGTTTGGTAGTAGATGGGGGATCTTCTCTTGAGAATAGAACAAAGGATTGTTGGGTTTTCTTCCCTTGTGTAGAAGGGTTTCCCAAGATATTTCTTGTGTTCTTGTGCATGTTTATTCATCTTGTGATCTTGGTTTACTGCAACTAGTTATTGTTGTTGCAGTCATTGTGTATGGTTCAAGTAATGTTAAAAAGAAAATGAAATAAACCTCATGCTTGAGCCAAAACTTAACAGAATGAACCTAACACTCTCTTATAATTTGGTTTAAAGTCAGGGAATATATTTCTTATTATATTGTCTAGTCTTCTTTTGATTGCATGGTTGCTCTCATTCTTTGTCTTGCAGGAGCAGGTTTGTAGAGACACTTTATTCATGTGACTGCTTTAGCCTTAAGAAGCCTATGGGGGAATCTCTTGATGTTTATCCACACCCTCAACATTGATTCTTTACATGGATTCTCCTTGTTGGGAAGTAAATTACCTTCACTTACGGTTTCCTCGAGGTCTGAAGCCCCAAGGCTATCAGACCCACCTTCCTACGAGCATGTCCTCAAACCACTTCATATTGTGTTATACTAGGCTCTCTCTTGGTCTCACCTTTTTTCCAAATCCCACACCAAAATCCCATTCTTTCTCTTTATCAAAAGTCCTTGTCTAGTTGTCTCCTCATACTTGTTAGTTATTTTTCGCACTCACCGATAAAGTTTGGCATAAGGACCTTTTCTTGGAATTGATGGCGCTCCTTCTTCTTGCAATTTGAGCTTGTCATCTCTCCGAGGTGCACATATTGAGTGGAGTAGCTTGTTTAGTATGTTGGGTTAGGATCGATCTTCTTTCTCTACTTGTTGCTACATGCAACGTTAAATCGTCGCATGGAGTGTCATCATTTCTCCTTCGTCTCTTCCCCTTCATTTCAATCGAATTGCCACATCCTCAATCAAATTTGTCCTCGCTCATCTCCATAGCGTCTGGTTTCATGAATACCACCCTATACGCCTTTTTCTGAATTTTGGCCCCTAATATCGACTTAGGGGGCATGGAACCTCGATTTGTCTAAATTACTCTAAATTTTACTAATTTGTAATTATTTTATTTTATTTTATAAAAAAATTAAATATTTTTTATTAATATTTTGTTTTAATTATATATAGATCGATAGATGTTATTTGATTTTTATTTTAATTCTACTTTATTTTCATTTTAATTTTATTGTTTTATTTTGTAAATATTTATATTTTATGTATTTTTATTGTAATTTAAATTATTATTTTTAACTATATATTTTTTTCCTGAGAATACAGCACGGGAAACCTAACCCGGTGGAGACATTAAGTGAGGCCCTAAACAGGCTCCTTGTTAGGGATTCGACCCCTGAACCTCATTTGAGAAAACAACAACACGCATCCACTTGAGGTAACCCATCAGGCTTTTGTTAACTATAAATGTTTGATAAACTAACCTAATTAACATATACATATTTTTCGTCAAATCAATTTACGTTTTTATTTTCACTTTTTAGTTTTTTTTTACTTTTTACAAAAACCTAAATTGTATAAAATTTACCTTTATTATTTTCCCCTTTTCCACCTCTTATTCCCAGGTCCTATTTTCTAGTTCTCCCTATAATAGGGATTTCCTAGAAAATAAGAATTTCCTATATTATAGGGATTTTTGGAAATTATTTAACTTGTAATGCATAATATTTTAATGTTGTATGAGAACATTAACTAAACAATAATGGAAAATGTGCACAAAAAGGGAAACATTTTTTTTCATACACCATGAGACAAGGAGAAATGGTTTAAAGGTTTTATTAATTGGTTTAAGACTTGGTCCTGAGTTGGTGGTGGACGTCGTCGTCGGCAACAAATCAACTCAAGACTACCACACTTACCTCTTTAAAAATCTTGACGAAGATACGCCCATCGTCGACGACCACACCTAAGAAATTTACATTTAAAATATTATTCTAATATCCCTTGAAGAACGTGCTTTATAAATATTATTTAATATTATGTTTTTAAAAGTGTGCATTATTTTATTACATATTTGGGGTGTGGGGACTAAACATCAGGTCGTTGGGGGAGAGTGTTGTGAGGTGATCGGTGATAAGCTTGTAGTGGTCGAGACTTGGGGAGTGAATTATGAGCCTACCATGGGATAATCCCGATGACTATGAGGGGAGGGGAAACTTACTATATTTTATTTTTTTGTTTTTCATTTATCATTTTATTTTTTTGTTTTGTATTTTGTTTATTTCATTTATTTAATTTGAATTTTATTTTGATTTTATTATTTATTTATTTTATTTAATATTTTTATTTTTTATTTAAATTTATTTTTAATTTTCATAGATTAACTAAGTTTTTCATAAAATAGATAAATAAGGAACATGAATTGGTCTAATGGTTAAAAATGTTTGTTTCCTCCACAGAGGTCACAAGTTCAAATCTGGTGGAGGGCAAGGTAATTTCAGTAGTTTTTTTTTTCATTAATTAAGGGTAAATTTTGATTTTAACTTTGTAAAATAATGTAAATAATTTAATTATTTATTATATATTTTTCATAATTAAAAAAAAAAAAAAGGAAAAATGGAAAAAATCATGCTACAAGCCGTGGGTCCCATACTGCTCAGGTTCTTTTCCAACTGTCCATAGGGGCTAAGTCATTTCATCGCTAAGAGTGGATATTTTATGTAGGTGAAATTTTTATTTTGCAGGCTCAAGAATCAATGGTCTAGATTAACTTACGAGCTCAATAAATGGTTGTTGAGTGACAATTATCAAATAACCATAAATTTTGCTAAAGGTGTCAAAATGAGGCTCGTGATACCTCATTGGAAATTTATCAGACAAGGAACACAATGGTATAGGTCTGTAGGAATAAAAACTAATATAAGACATCATAAAACATAGAAAAAGGACACCCACATATTTTGGGTGGTGATTGGCCATACCAACTTTAAACAGTCGTATTTGGAGCTATGAGTAACGAAATCAGTCCTAGGAGGGCTTGATGGAAAGATGGAGGAGAGAAGAATAGGATGGGATAACAATTTTGGTTGATGCTGAGAAGAAAAGTTCCAAAAATGAAAAACACAGAAGGAATATGAACTCAGATGAAGAACCCACTATGCATACTTCAAACATCTATATCTCAAGATATAGGAAACAAAATTGAACCAACAATAGCTCGATGGAACGTTGAGATAGAGGAGAATAATCCATAATGATTTCATTCAGTAGGAAAAAGATAGAAACACCCGGAAACTTTTGAGGAATCGAAGATAACACCAATCGACATAGTCAATGATTGTTTTTAAACAAATATCATTTGCAAACTTCCTGAGGGCGAAAATGATCACTCGTGAATCTATTCAAATTCTCTTTGTAATGCTCAAATATTCATTTTTGAAATGTTAGAAAATAAATGTAAGGAAAATGAAACGAAAGGCCATGAAAACTGAATGGTCACTCTTTTGTCTTATAAAAGAGAACTGATAGGATAGATCATGACTTTTTCCCTTTGTAACAAAAGATGATTTTCTTAGTAATAAAGAGCGGGAGGCATTTCAGAAATCTGTGATGTTGATGGATGCATTGGATACTATTATTTGTTCATTTGTATTTTTCTTGAGTAGATAGGATTCTGTTATACGAATTATTTATGCACTATGTTATGTCTTCTCATGTTGTCACATGTTTCCTTATGGGCACATAAATGATGTTATAGATGCATTGTACAACTAATTGTCTGTGTATTTGCAACATTGTTTCTATCACATATCATTATCCTATATGAAATGTTTTTTTTGATTTTAATGATATTATCTCTCGTTGTACTCACTTTTCTAGTTTTTATCCCAGGATAGATTAGAATTAGTTAGTTTAGATTAGTTTACTTATAGTTAGAGTAGCCTTAGAATTATTTAGAACTTTTTGGGGACAATTCATTGTTTTTTCCCTTTTCTTCTTTTAATTCTGAGTGACAACAAGGCCTATATATTCGCGGGAAACGCTATACCAAACAAGAATATGTCTAATTGGGACATTCCATCAAGCATTCTCCCTCATCTACTTTATAGTCCATTCATACCCGTCAATGCTAGGTTCCCACATCTGAAAATTTAGGCTTTTAACAAATTCCTCCTTTGCAAGAAATCCATATATTCGCTAGTCTAGATGTCATAATTCCATTGGATGAGGTAACAACTACTTAGCCTTGTCCTGAGGTCTCAGTTCCACCACGAGGTTTCCATCGCTAATCTCCAAAGGAATTCAGGATCTGTGATATGGATTTTTCAAAGGACTCACTTTTAGGAACCTCCGTATCTTCAAATTTCTCGATGGTCTGGGTTTCAATCCCTAGTTCTTCCATTCAACCTCTAGTCTCGAGGTATGATGTGTCAGCACATAAGGTTAAATTTTCAGACCCACTCAATCACCATCTTTCCTTTGACTTCCACCTATCACCCCCAAGTCATCCTAATGTCATCAGTACAGAAAATCCCCAAATTTTCTATAATTTCAAATTTTCCAAAAATTCTTAAAATTTGAAATTCTTCTTCCCAACCACCACAGAAGTTCTAGGAATTATATTCTCATGGAAAAATTAGGCCTTATGTAGTCAATTCGACCTCTGTACTAGAAAATTTAGCATTCTTGCATCAATTTCTCATTCAATTTCACTAGAAAAATGGGGTTTTTTGCTCAATTGCACCTAACTTCACCATGAAGGCTATGTGATTTCCTTAATTTTGGCTTGCGTCTCGACCCATACAACCCAATTGTTGCAACCTATTCTCTAGTACCAAAATGTAACATAGCCAAGTCCCTGCCTGGGCCACGCTACACAAAATTTCACTTTGATATTGCTCTAATACCCCTTTGTGGTGTCCCCAACCTCCATGCTAAGGCATGCTACCATAAAATTTCATTATGAATCCATCATTAATGTTTCCCAGCATGACTCTATAACACTTTTGTTACAATTATTCAACGCAAAAAGAAAACCATACCATGCATAAATTATGTATATGAATAACTAAAGCATGCTAAGCTCAATGCAATGCGCAGACAATTCAATTAGACAAAACAGGAAAAAAATCACATTAAAACATATTAGACAAAAAAATTAAACATTCAAAGACATGGCACTTATATTTAATTAAACACAAACTAGTTGCAGACCTATGACATTCATCCCAATTGTATACATTGTTGTTTTAGTTCTCAACAATAGGTCACCGATCATCTTGGAAATTATGTTGTCATTGATGTCAAAGGATATCATTGATATCATAGGTAGAGGAAGATTGAATGTTGTCAATGCTAGGGAGAAGAGCAGATCGAGGAAGCATAAAAATTGTTACATCCCAAGAGGAAATCAATAAGTATCTTGCGTGTATCTTTGTGAATGAAGGAAAAAAGGAAAAGATTGACCCTGAAGAAATCAAGGAACAAAATGACAGGTCCAAGGATCGATCCAAAACGAGTAACATGAATCCACAGATAGACAGAGGAAGTAGAGAATTCCCACGTGTGATGATGTCTCTTTAAGTGCAAAATATGACTGTGTGTTGTTGAATTTCTGAAAGAGTTTTGTATGTTTACCTTGAATTAAGAACATAGTGATGCATAAATATAACAAGAAGTTGAGTCACGAAAAATCTAGACGAATACCTTTACAATTTTGAACAATAGTGAAGGACGGTTTATGAATTCCATGCAGAGGTACAAGGAGGAAAAAATAATTATGTTACATATATGAGTAATGTTGAGCTTGAAAAAAATAAATGGCTAAGTATCAAAAGTGTATCAGTTGAACGGACGAAGTCGACAAATTGAAGAATAGATGAAGATGTCTCGCGAACCCATGGTGAAAGGTCGAAAAATGACTAAGTATAAGAGACTCATGGTAGGAGTATGAAAATGGATAAATTTCAAGAATGGATCAGTTAGATGGAAAAATTCACAAGAACTGAAGATATTGTAGACCCACGGCTCACGGAGAAATCTCAAGAATTGGATAAGAATCGAGAATGACTAAGTACCAAGAGATTTCGAAGAAATGACTAATTACCAAGAACAATTGGTCAGACATACGAGGTCACAAAGATAGAGAAGTGAATCGGGAAAAGGCTTAGACATGCAGTGAGACCATCAAAATGAATAAAATCAACAACCGAGATTGAATCAGAGTCCATATCAGATGACGCAAGAGGTTTCCACTTGTCACAGATCAAACAAACTAGAGGATGAGAGATCCAACAACCTAGCAGGTCACCGTGTGTCACAGATCAGATGGTCTAGAGGGTGAGAATCAGATGACTCACAATGTCTCATAGACCCATGGTGAAATTCTTGGAAATGCATCTAAGTGTAGGTGAAAAATGAGTGTGGCAGAACACAAAGGTGCATTCTCGAGGCCACAGAGGTATGAAAATATATGCCTTAGACCCACAGAGAAATGATTGGAAATGATTCTAAATATAGGTGAAAAATAAGTGTGGTGAAATGTGAAGGTGAATTTTGGAGGCTGCTGAGGTATGAAAAGATATGCCTTAGACCTGCGGTGAAACCATCAAAATAAAAAATCGACGACTGAGACTAACCTGAGATATGATCGGACGACAACTATGAGCTAAAGGTTTAAACCATGTGAGAACTGAATCAACGGTCGAGATTAATATGAAGTTCAAATTGGAAGGTTGGCATTGAAGCTATGTTGCATAAGATCAATGGCTGAAATTTAATTAAGAATATGATCGAATGACAATTGTTGTGCATTGTGATTGCATGGATTTTTTTTGGACAATAAATAAATCAATGATTGAGATCAATCCAAGAGATCTGATCTAAAAATTGTTGTGCATTGTGGTGGAATGGAGTGTTTGGTGGATAAGGAACAAGATTAACGATTGATATTGAACGAAGGTACATATCGAATGATGGTTGTGCATTTTGGTTACATGTGGTCCCAATGTACTAAAGAAGATCGACAGTCGAGATCAAATCAAGGATATATTGGATGGATGTTGAGCGTTGAGGGTGTATTGTGTGTTTTGGTGGATAATGAAATAAATAAATGATGAAGATTGAATCTTAGTGAGATTCGACGACTGCTAAGCATCATGGTTCATGCTATGTTTAGAGAAGCAAATGGTGTGCGATGAAAGGCAATTGAAGTTCAGTTTCAAAGAAATGTTGCAGCCCGGTTTTGAGGAGATCTATAGCTGACTCCATGAACATACTTTTGTATGTGGACAAAGTCATGGAGGTATAAAGTGTATAAATAAGTATGTTAGAATTCATCTCAAGTGTGTGAGCAAGTGAGAAGTGATGGAAGAGTGAAGGCATAAATAAGAATAATGGAAAAGAAGCTCTGAGTCTTGGAGGTTCAAGGATACCTACATAATGAAAGGATGATAATGATATCTTCTAAGGGTGGTTGGGAGGTGCAAGGAAAAAGGAACTTCTGGAACCATGCAAATCGAGAACTGTGATAGAAGAGACAGAGAAACAGATTTGTGTAGGTAAAAGCTTGAAGGAAAGAGATAGTCTGGTATTGTCAACGAATCGAGGAGATTGACATTTCAGTAAATTAGTATTTACATATAGGGTCAATTTGGTGCTTATATAAGGGTATTGGTGTCTCTTGTAGGTTGGTTCCTACAAATAAAGAAGTTGTAGGTTAGTTTCTATAGGGAGAATTGAGTTGGTGCTCAATCAAGCGGATTGGTGTCTCTTGTAGGTTGGTGCCTGGAAACATTAATTTTGAGTTGGTTCTTGGGAGAGAATATTAGTGTCTCCTAAGTAGGTTGGTTCCTACAAGATATTATAAATAAACATTTTGTGGTTTTCTCTCATTTGGGTTTCCATGTTAAATCTCCATGTACTGTGAATTATATGTTTGAATGTGCATTTCTCATTAATTGTTTATGATTGGTGAAATACTTGTACAAAGAGTAAATATAGTCTTATACTGATTCACCCACCCCCTCTTAATATAAATAAGTATGTCAACAATTGGTATCAGAGCAGATTCCTTCAGAACCAATCTAACCATTGGAAGATGAATCACTGCAACACACATGGATAAGGAAGGTTTTTCTAAAACAAAGCTCCATTCTTCGATGGTTCATATTATGCATTCTAGAGAATAAGAATGAAAAATTTTCTGATGTATCTTGGATTTGAAGTATGGAGTGTAGTTGAAAATGGTTAAACGGCTCTAGAAATCCCACCTGTACTTCCAACTTCTATAAGACTTAGTGACAAAAAATCTAAAGCCAAGAATGTAATTTCGTGTGGTCTAGCAAGATTAGTGTTTTCCAAAGTCATGCATTTTTCCTCAACAAAAGAGATATAGGACAAATTACAAAAAATTTATGAAGGAGATGACAAGGTCAAGAAGAAAAAGTCACAAATCCATAGATGACAATTTGAGACTCTCAAGATGAATGAAACGGAGAATATTGCAACATATTTTATTTGTAATGATGATATTGTCAACACTATCAAAGGATTGGGTGAAGAGATTGATGAAACCATCATTGTGCAGACAATGCTTAGAATACTTTCCTTAAGATTTAATCCCAATATATCTTCCATTGAAGAATTAAAGGACCTAAATACGTTGACAATGGATGAGTTGCACGAAATCCTCACTGCATATGAACTAAGGATAGAACAAGATGAGCCAAAAAAAAAAGGAAGCAACCTTCAAGACATCAAAGAAGACAAATATTGAAGAATGCAAGATGAGTGACAACTCTAACAACAAATTAGATGAGGAAGAAGCCAACTTTGTTAGGAATCTCAAAAGAGGATTAGGAAAACACAAAGGTAAGATTCCCTTTATATGTTTTAACTTTGGAAAAGTATGACATTTTGCTACTAAACTCCCTTACAATAATAAAAATAATGAAGAAAATTCTATCCTCAAAAGATACAGGAAGGGAAGACTGAAAAGAAAAGAAAGTTCTCCAAACAAAAGAAGAATTTATATACTAATGAAGAAAAAAACGTTTCAGATGACAGTGACAGTGACACATAAGAAATTATCTTTATGAGTCTAGAAACTGGAATAGTTTATCTATGAAAGGATTTGGAAAGATCACACACCAACATGAAATTTGAAAAGAGCTCTACAACCTTGAATGAAATCCTAAATCATCAAAGGTCACCATTTGATAGGATTGGTCTTGGGTACAGTGAAAATAAGGAAGCTTCTAATGAATAATCCTCAACCTCTTCAAAACAATGAAGTGAAGAAAGGACCAAAGGTTATGCTAATAGAATAAAGAATTCTATCAAGGATAAAGACATGAGGAAGGAAGATCAATATGTTCCACAAAAGGACAGAATCAGAAAGACTCTCCCATCAATATGGAATCACACAATCAGGTACCAAAACTCTTTCTTTGGCTATTGTTACTCTTGTAATGGCTTTGGTCATAAGGAAATAAATTGTTGAACAAAGGTAAGAGATGATTATATGAGGAACAACAACGAAGATACCCATGGATTATCAAGGAGGAATTACAATTCGTTTTCCCCTTTTTTGAACTATAACATCATATGTTATAATTGTAATAATTTTGGGTATATAGCAAAATTCTGTAGAAGTAATTTTAGAAAAGATCAAAAAGAGGAAGTATCTACAATCATGAAAAGAAATCAATACAAAGGGAACAAAATAAAGAAAAATCCATGTTCGTTCAAGATGCACTTCAAGAACAAAAGAATAAGGGAAAGTGGCTTATTGATAGTGGATTCTTTAGTCACATGACAGGAGATCGAACAAATTTTATCACCCTAAAGAAGAAAGAAGGCAATGTCACCTTTGAAGACAATGGCAGTTCAAAGATAGTTGGAAAAGGTACTTTCAGTCTTGACAATAGAAGAGATAAGGTTGAAAAGGTCATGTGCATTGAAAACTTGAAACATAATCTTCTTAGTGTAAGTCGAATGTGTGATCAAGGACATAATATTACTTTTAACTCCCAAGAATGTGAGATCAAAAAAACAAATTCAGGCAAGTCGGTTGCAAAAGCTATCAGAATTCCAAACAATGTATATATTCTCTATGAAATCAATGGATAAAAATGTTTTATGGGGAAAATAGATGAAAGTTGGTTGTGGCATAAAAGAATGGGCCATATGAACTTTGACAACTTGGTAAAAATCAGTATCAATCATGTAGTAAAAGATATGCCAAAGACCACAAAACCTTAAAACACAGTAAGCAATGCCAACATGGAAAACAATCAAGGGTGAGCTTCAAGACAAAGGAATATTCAACATCGAAGCCATTGGAAGTTGTTCATACAGATCTCTATGGACCAACAAGAACAAAAATCTTGCAAGGAGAAAGATAATTTATGTTACTCATTAATGATTATACAAGAATGACTTGGGTTACATTTCTCAAAAATAAATCTAAGGCATTTGAAAAATTTAAAGCATTCAAAGATTTAGTTGAGAATGAGACAGATCTGAAAACAAAATGCTTAAGGTTAGATAATGGAGTTGAATTCACATCCAATGAGTTTGAATAATTCTGTAAAACACATGGAATAAGAAGACAATATGCATATGCAAGAACTCCTCAACAAAATGGAGTAGTTGAAAGGAAAAACAAACATGTACAAGATATTGTTAGAGTAATGTTAAATGAAGAAGGATTATTAGATAATTTTTGGAGAGAAGCAGCTCACACTGCTATTTACATTCTAAAACGAGGGAAAATCGTAGTCAACAGTGATAAGACACCCTATGAATTATGGAAATGTCAATCAACATCTTTCAAACACTTTAGAAAATTTGAAAGTAAGTGTTATATTAAACAAGATGATGAGAATCTAGGAAAAATTGACTCAAGAACAAATGAAGGAAATTTTCATGGTTATTCCTCAAAAAGAAAATCCTATAGATGTTACAATGAAATACTGCAAAATATTGTTGAGATCATAAATGTCAGAGTAGATGAAGAAATACCACATAGGAACCAACTGGAAGAAGAAAAAGAAATGGATTGCAACAAAGAGAAGGAAGAAGAATATTAAGAAGAAAAACAAGAAAATGAAGAAGAAGAAAAAGAAACGAAATGCTAAGATACACAAACACCATCAAGGTTTGTGTAGAAAAATCATCCAAAAACCTTAATTCTTGGTGATAAACATGTTGAGACTCAGACTAGGAGAAAACTGACAAGCAATTTTGAACACATGAATCTTTCTTTGTTATCCAAAATAGAGACAAAATGCTTTGTAGAAGCTAGTAATGATCAACATTGGATAAATTATATGAACAAGAGTTAAATCAAATTGATAAAACTCAAACATGGGAACTTGTCCCATGAACCAAATATAAAAATGTGTTTGGCACAAAGTGGGTATTTAGAAATAAGTCAAATTAAGATGGAAACGTAGTAGGAAATAAAGAAAGACTGGTCTATAAAGAGTATGCTCAAGTAGAAGGTATTGACTTTGAAGAAACCTTTTCTCATGTTGCAAGACAAGAGGCCATTAGAATGTTTTTTGAATTTGCAAGTTTCAAGCATTTTAAGGTGTATCAAATGGATGTCAAGTCAACATACTTGAATGGATATTTAGAGGAAGACGTATTCATTGAACAATCATAAGGATTCTGATTGTCAGAAAATGAAGATTATGCTTGTATATTGAAAAAAGCACTTTATGGATTAAAGAAAACTTCTAGAGAATGTTATTCAAGACTTGAAAAGTACTTGCAAAAACAAGGTTTCAAAAGAGGAACACCAGATAGCAATCTGTACACCAAAATAGACAATGCAGAGATGTTAATAATTGTAGTTTATGTGGATGATAGAATTTTTGGAAGTAATGTTGACAAGATGAGCCAAAAGTTTGTAGAAGAAATGCAAAAAAGAATTTGAGATGTCCATGCTTGGAGCATTGTCATTCTTTTTGGGATTGTGGATTACTATAACCAACAAAGACATTTCCATTTCCTAGACCAACTATATCAAAGAGACGTTAAAGAAGTTTGGAATGGAATATTGTAAACTTTCCAGCAAACCCATGGTCATTGGCTGTAAGCTAAGCAAAGAACATGAATCAAAGGAAGAAAATCAAACTCTGTACATATTGATGATAGGAAATATCATGTATGTAACAACTTCAAGACCAGATATTATGCAAGCAAGAAGGATAGTTGGAAGATTTCAAAAAACACCAAAGGAAATGCATGTAATGGAACTAAAAAGAATATTTAGATATCTAAAAGGAGTGTTGGACTTTGGTTTATGGTATCCCACAGGAAAATACTTTACTTTGACAACTTACACAGATGCATATTGGGTAGGTAGTGTGTATGATAGGAAAAGCACTAGTGGAGGAGCATTCTTTCTGGGAAAAATTTTAGTGTCTTGGTTTAGTAATAAGAAATCATCAATTTCCCTATCCACAACATAAGCATAATACATTGCAGCAATAGCCTATTATACACAATTTCTATGGATGAAACAAACACTAAAAGATATTCAGGTAGAGTATGATCAGTGAATATAAATACTTTGTTACAAGACTAGTGCAATAAATATCTCCAAGAATCCTGTCATGCATTCAAAGACAAAGAACATTCCAATCAAGTATAATTTTCTAAGAGAGCAAGCCGCATAACAAAATGTCAAGCTGGATTATATTGGCACAAAGGAACATGTTGTTAATATATTTACAAAACCACTTCCTAGATAAGTATTCGAGTATCTCAAACAAAAATTGGGGGTGGTCCCTACACCATCCACTCACGGAATCACTACAAGAGGAGCACCAACTCAAGGGGGGCTACAAAAAGAGAAGATGGGTGTTGGTTGTAGAAAAAAGAATAAAGAGTAAAGTGAAAGGGGTAGAAAACCTGTTTTTCATTGATGTCAAAGGGGAAGAGTAAAGAGAAAGGAGGAGATGAAACTTGCAGAAAGTAGAGGAGTACCAAAATAACTAGGTGTTCCCATCAGTGACAAAGGGAGAGTTTGTTGGAAATTGTATTTTCATTGATGTCAAAGGATATCATTGATATTATAGGCAGAGGGAGACTGATTGTTGTCAATTATAAGGATAAGTGTAGATTGAGGAAGCATACATAATGCTACATCCCAAGAGGAAAGAAAGAAGTATCTTGCGCAACTCTGTGTGAATGAATGAAAAAAGGAATGAAAAAATCATGAATAAATCAAGGAACAAAATGATAGGTCCAAGGATCGATCCAGAACTAGTAACATGAATCCATGGATATACAAATGAAGTATATATTCCCCCTATTTGATGATGAGTCTTTAAGTGCAAAAGATGACTGCGTGTTGTTGAATTTCTGAAAGAGTTTTGTATGTTTACCTTCAATTAAGAACGAAGTGCTACATAAGAATAACAAGAAGTTGAGCAACATAAAGATGGACGAATCCCTTTACAGGTATGAAAAACAATGGAGGACGATTTCTTAATTCCATACAGAGATATGAGGAGGAAGAAATAATTTCGTTACATATTTGCATAATTTTGAGCTTGAAAAGAAGCAATGGCTAAGTATCAAAAGTGGATCGGTCAGAAGGATGAAGTTAAAAAATTGAAGAACAGATGAAGATGTCCCACGAACCCACGGTGAAAGGTTGAAAAACGATTAATAATATAAGAGACCCATGGTAGGAGTATGAAAATGGATATGTATCAAGAATGGATTGGTTGGACAGACGAAGTCACAATAATCGAAGATGTTGTAGAACCATGTCCCATGGATAAATCTTGAGAATTGGCTAAGTATCGAGAATGACTAAGTACCAAGAACAATCGGTTAGGCATACGAGGTCGCATATATAGAAAAGTGAATCGAGCAAAGGTTTAACCAAGGGTGATACCATCAAGCTAAATATAACCAATGACCGATATTGAATCATATTCTAGATCATATGATCGAGAGGATGAGAGATTTGGCGTCTTAGGAGGTCACCACATGTCACAGATCGAATAGTATAGAGGGTGAGATATCAGATGCCTCATATTGTCTCGTAGACCCACGAGACACTAAGTGTAGGTGCAAAATGAGTGAGGAGAAACATGAAGGTGCATTTTGGAGGCCCTAGAGGTATGAAAAAATATGCCTTAGACCCAAAAAGAAATGATTGGAAATGATTCTAAGTATAGGTGAAAAATAAGTGTTGTGGAACATGAAGGTTCATTTTGGAGGCCACATAGGTATGAAAAGATATGCCTTAGATGCCTGGTGAAACCATCAAGATAACAGATTGATGACTAAGGCTAACTCGAGATATGATCGAACGACAGTTGTGCAATAAAGGTTTGAACCATGTGAGAATTGGATCAATGGTCAAGATTAATTAGAAGTTCATATCGGACGTCTGGAATTGAATCTATGTTGCATAAAATCAATGGATGAAATTTAATTAAGAAGATGATTGGACAACAAATGTTGTGCATTTTGATTGCATGGCATGTTTTTTGGAAAACTGTAAACAAATCAATGATCGAGATCAATCCAAGAGATCTAATTGAATAGTTTATGTGCATTATGGTGGCATGGAGTGTTTGGTGGATAAGGAATGACATCAACAATTGAGATTGAACGAAGGTCTAGATTGGAGGGCAGTTGTGCATTTTGGTTACACATGGTCCCTATGTACTAAATAATATCGATGGTCAAGATCAAATCAAGGATAGATTAGACGAGTGTTGATCGTTGAGGGCATATTGTGTATTTTGGTGGAAAATGAAATAAATTAACGATGGATATTGAATCTTAGTGATATCCAATTGGTGTTGAGAATCATTGTCCATGCTCTATTTAGAGAAGTAGATGGCATGCGATGAAAGGTAATTGAAGGTCAATTTCTAAGAAATGTCGCAACCTGATCTTGAGGAGATATGGAGCTGACTCCATGGACATACTTTTGTATGTGGACAAAGTCATGGAGGTTTAGAGTTTATAAATAACTATGTTTGAATCCAGTTCAAGTGTGTGAGAAAGTGAGAATTGATGGAAGATTGAAGGAGGAAATAAGAATCATGGAAAAGAAGCTCCAGGACTTTAAGGTTAGAGGATACCTGCAAAATAAAAGGATGATAATGATATCATCTAAGAGTGGATGGGAGGTGCAAGGAAAAAGGAACTTCTGGAACCATGCAGATCGAGAATTGTGACAGAAGAGAAATCGAGAGATTTGTGCAGGTTAAATATTGAAGGAAAGAGATAGTCTAGTATTGTCAATGACTCGAGGAGATTGATGTTTTAGTAAATTGGTATTTACAGATAGGTCGAGTTGGTGCTCAACTAAGGGGATTGGTGTCTCATACATGTTGGTTCSTGYGAATATAGTAGTTSTAGGTTGGTTCCTACAAGGAGAACTAAGTTGGTACTTAGTCAAGGGGATTGGTGTCTCCTACAGGTTGGTGCCTACAAACATTAATTATGATTTGGTGCTCAAGAGAGGATATTGGTGTCTCCTGAGTAGGTTGGTGCCTACAAGATATTATAAAGAATTTTTTTGTGGTTTTATCCCATTTGGGTTTCCACGTTAAATCTATGTGTACTATGGATTACATGTTTGAATGTGCATTTCTCATTAATCTTTTATGACTGGATAACTAATAAATTGATAAATATTGTAAAAAGAGTAAAAATAGTCCTACATTGATTCAACCCACCTCTCAGTATAAATAAGTGTGCCCAAAACCCATGATCTAGGGCTATGACTCCACCAAGGAAAAGGATCTCACTAGAAAACTAAGGTATAACAACAATTATCTCAAAGCAAGGCCAATGGAACCAACTCTAGCAACAATTACTCCTCATAGCCTCTCACTCCCCTAATTTTGTCCCACCCAAGGAAGTGTACCCCTTCACTGCTCAATAGTCCTTTAGTCATACCACTTCCCTTCTAGGACTTCAACAACAGGTTGACTATGAAGTTTCAGAGCTCTGTGGCACTAGGATCACGTGACTTCTCTCAAGGATCTTACATGCACCCACAAGGCCAAAAAATAAGGAAATCTATTCCCAGAAATCCCCCTCTCTAGTCTCAGCCACAACCCAGGGAAAAAAATCACACCCAATCCACCAAGTTTTTATAGGGTAACAACTCCAACAGGTTGCAACTCCACTCTTTCCTCCAGTTCACTTACCAACAAGGAACATTGTCCCAATCTCTTCTAACAGAAATTCAAATGAATGATCATCCCCTAAAACACACTAATACTAAGGATTAAGTATTCATGCAATTAACTTGACAATTGGCACATGAAACCACTTCTCCTTCCTTAAGAAATTGTCCCACTTCCAAGGAATTAAGATAAAAAATCATCATGACATAAACTTAGGCTTGAACTCTTTAAGGAATATTTTATTATATTCCTTGCATTAGACCCCGAGCTTAATCCCTTCTCATAAGTTTCTTATCCCCATTTACCTCTTGTGGAGTCTTATCCCCCCATACTCTTTTCGTCTTGAGGTCTACAACAATGATGAATTTTATAATTAATATTATAGTGTGCTTTACAAAATACAAATCTTGTCTCACCGGCCACAAGATACAATCTCAGTGGCCTAAGTCACATAGGCATCTTGGCCCAAATTTCATACATACAAGGCACCCTGGCCTACAAACCATCCTCACTCACCAACTTGTTTGAATATGTATGTGTATATTTACACAGTTGTTGCTTGGGGTATTATAATCAATTCAAGCAAGGATAAAAGAACACTATTCTAACATTACACACAACTATTTCCATAATTCTTCTTTGTCTTAACATTCTCATAAGATAGGTCATCACATCTATATGGAAAAACCATGTGTAATTGCTAGAGAAGAAAATTTTATGAAAACAAGGGTTTGGGAAGCTATGGAAATCAAGAAGAATCCAAACAATATGAATAGAGACAATGGTTGGAAACTAAGTGACATATGGAATCATGTGATATATCTTGTAAATAGAAACAAAAATTATATTGTAAATAATGTAGTTGACCAAACCTAAATTTATGGAAAATTATTATTTATAAATTGACATTTATGGGTATTGTATTTTTTAATCATATCTTCATGATTATGATCCCAACATGAGGCTTCAAATGATAATTTTAAAACAGCTTCAATATAGTATTGAAATAAGCACAATTCATCCCTACATAAGAAATAATGAATTTAATCTAAGGGAAAACATACTTGTTTGACATATTATCTTCCTACATTGCTTAGTAGTAATTAGAGAGAACAAAATAGTTGGGAGTACCTATGGTATCATATAGAGTTGATATCCTAGAATGATAATGATAGTATGGGACCTACATTGATAAACAACATGGTGTTTCCACATATAAGGCTTTTGAAGCAAAACATCACAAATTTGAAGTAGTGATACATCACATAATACCTCGTCTTTAAAGGGATTGATGTTGTATGATAAGACCAATTGTTGGCAAGTGTGGATGTCCTTTACCTAGGAAAACCAACCAATGGTGTAGTGTTGAGAGTGAGGTATCACTTCTAACTCTATCTTCTTAACAAGTTTTGTTGAAGGTATGTAGACCATTTCTGATGGTGGTCATTCTATACTTTTCCATGATGTATCTATGTGAATTGGAGAGGCACGTGGTCTATGTGGATGATCATATCCTTTCTTGAAATGTATTGCTTATATTATTTATAGGCTTGGACAATGGAGTAGAGCTCCTTGTCATAAGTTGGGTATCTGTGAACCATGCCAAAGAGTGTCTCATTTTTATATGTAGTCGAATGTCCATGATGGGTGAGGAAAAAATCAATCTCCTAACATGAGGTTGTTTTCTCTATCTTGAATGATCAATGAACGTATACAAGAAATATGACTAGTGTCAGATAATGTCCATGCTTCAACTCCTCAAGTACTATCTACTATATGGTAGTCCAAATGAACCTTTTTCCCCTCCACCTTTATCACCTAGTTTAGAGGCTACACAATGTAGGAGAACCCCAACATTAGTGTATGGTATAATTAATCAATGCCTAAAAACATTTAGAGCTCCAATAGTGTCCAATCACTTATCATTTGGAATTTGACTAGATCCACATGCATTCCAATCTTCTCCTTAATGTACCCTATATATCAAATACTTTGCATACTAAATGAGCACTTCTCCAGGTTTTTCATATAACTTGTGATGTCATAGAGTACTCAATACTTGTTGGATGTATTTCAAATACTCCTCTCATGGTTTACTAAAGATGAATATTGCATCCACATAAACAACCATGAAAGAGTTTTTGAATCATTGAAATAGATCATCCATCATCCTCAAGAACATTGTCGGTGCATTAGTCAATCCAAATGTTATGACCAACCTTTCTTAGATTTGAATGTTTTCTTCTACACATCGATTGGAATCAATGGGTACTCAGTGATATCCTAACTTGAGATTGATATTACTAAAATACTTTTCACCTTTGAGTTGGTCCAACAACTCATCAGTCCAAGAAATTAGGTATCGGTTCTTGATAGTAGTATTATCCAAGGCTCTATAGTCATTACAAAGTTGATATGTCCCATTCTTGTTTTGAACTAGCACAAACAAGCTACTACAAGGTGAGAAGCTTGATCGAATATGGAACTTCTATATTAGCTCTTGAATTAGCACTTCATTTCCTCATTTTCCAAAAAAGAGTGATGATACATGTGACCACTAGGTATAGGGGTTCCCAATGTCAAAAAAAATGCATGATTTAATTGGCAATGCAAAGATACTACTATGGGGGAGGTAAATATGTCTTTATATTCCTCCACCAACTAATATACCTATATTTTCTACATCGAGGGCCTCTTTTAGATTCCTTGGTGGTTGCAATTATCTCCTTGATTCTTTTTTAACAGACCATAAAGAGGGAAAACCTACTTGTTTGAGAGATTAACTCACTGCATTTCTCAGTAGTGATGAGAGAGACCATAGTAGTTGGGGATACCTATGGTATAATATATATTTGATCTCCTAGCATGATAATGACACTATGGGGCCTACATTGATAAACACCATGATGCTTCCATTATAAGTTTTCAGAGAAAAACATCACATACATCAAGTAGGGACACATCACACAATACCTTGTCTTTGAAGGGCCTGATGTTGTAGGATCAGACACATTGTGGTGGTGTAGTGATGAGGGTGAGTCATTATTTCTAGCTCCATCTTCTTGACAAGTTTTGTTGAGATTAGTTTCCTTGCAATGCCATTGTCAAAAATGAAATCTAGAGGAGTCCCCATCACCCACATATGGGAATGGAAGAATCACTCCTCTTCTTTAGGCCCTTGGATTCGATTTGTATGATGGCAATAGTAATTCTTGGTTTTACATTTCTTATCCACCCGTAATATTTTTTAGTGTGTGGGATGGTCCATATTTAGAGAGTTCCATTTCAACCAAGAATTCTAGTCTGAAATGACAATAATCATCATTGTGTTATTTTCTCTTGTAGAAATTGCACCATTTGTCCATGTCATATTTTAAAATTTCCAACTCTTATTTCTAGATGGATTTCTCAAATCCCTACCCTTGGTTAGGGATGCTTTTACTCTTATATTGATGCCGCTAATTCTCAATGCAAAACACTTTCTTACCCTTGTGCTGAAAATTTTCCATAATCTTGACTACATAAAATTAACACATATCATATGAATCTTGACTACATAGCATTAACACATCGTATGAGTATACCCCAATTATAGACGTGAATACTTCACAAGAACTCCATTTCAATTTGGATTTGGATGTAAGAGTATAGACCATTGAATTTTAAGAATCTTGTGCCATTAAGTTTCATTAATTACCCATTTTTTAAGATAGGATATGAAACACATTAGTGTAGTAGTGCACAAACTCATCCATCCTTACAGTGATGCAATGTTCTCCATTTAATATATGTGTTATTCTACTTGTGCTACCTACTCAAAAATGACTTCAAATGGTAATGTAAATTATAAATTCCTTTTCATAAAAAAAAAAAAAAAATAACCAAAAAAAACATAAAACTACACCAAAATAGCCACATCAAAAGATAAGTATCTTTAATTTTTATAAATATTTTGTTTATATTTATAAATTAAAGACACAAAACTACTCCAAAATCACCACATCAAAAGATAAATAATTTAGATTGTATGGATATTTTGATAATATTTAAATTGTGTAGATGTTTTGATTTTATTCTTCTACATATACAATAGTTAGGTTTAGTTGTATTTTTTAAGTATTTCCTTTTAAATTTAAGCATGATGTATAATACTATGCTCTTTTTCAATGTTAATTGAAAGCTAAAAAGACAACGACGTGACACTAAAGACAGGTTGATATACCAATAAGGTAAAGTGTAATTAGCACATATTACTTATGATGTAATTGTGGAAAGTTGAATTGGCACATATTACTTATGATCTAATTATGGAAAGTTAAAAGAACGATGTAATGCACATGATTCTAATTGTGGAAAGTTGAAGAGCAGTGTAATGTTCAACACGATTGCAATAGTTAAAAGAACGATGTAATGCACATGATTCTAATTGTGGAAAGTTGAAGAGCAATGTAATGTTCAACACGATTGCAATTTGCAAGGGATTCGAAAGGAGTTTACATCAAAGTTAATAAGTTAATGTTATTTTTAAGGAGACAACAATGTATGATTTCATTTAACTTTAAATAAAAAGAAGAAAATTTTGTATGGATGAATAAGTTGGTGGTATTTTCAAAGAACATGAACATGAGAGTTGAATCAATGAAAGAAGTTAAACATCAAGATTAACGAAGTATATCTAACATCAAGATCAATTGAGTTAATTCTTAGTTATATATAAATATTAATATATATTATAATATATTTTAATAATTAATTAAGTGTAAAAATTTATTACAAAATAATAATTTAATATAATAAATAAAATAGACAAAATTTTATTAAATAAAAAAAACAAAATTTTATTAGATAAAAAATTGTTAGATATATAAATTTGAATGATTAAATCTGTATAATAGAAGTTTTTCAACCTACAAAATGAAAATTATACATTAACCCAAATTTGTATCTCCAAATTCCAATAAACAATACTAAAACATAGAACATTCATACAACACCATTTCGAATTACAGTTGGACATCTTTTTGTACGACGAATCATGGAGCGAAGGTGGACCCTCGATTTATCAGTGCACCATGGTTGGGTGGTGTACCTTCTTTTTATATTGGTATGAGCCTATTAGCGTTTTAGCTTTTCTCTTTTCTCGGCGGACTTTCCAACTTTCTGATCCAATGGAACATGATTTACAAAATATATTTTGGATGGGCAGTTGGATGCGGACAAGAAAATTTACTGGCCTAGGAAATATTTATAGGAAAGGGTTTGTGAAGAACCGAGCGAACACAGATACAGATAGCCGACGATGGAATATTCAAATAATGGGTAAACTGCCCTTGAAATGCTAACAGCCGGTGGAGTTGGGCGATCTAGTAGGAAGTTGGGTGAACAAATTACCACCAATACTCTATCTATCAGTCGCTGCCTTTTTTTTTCCTTCCGTGTATTGGCATTCGTCATTTGTCTTTATAAAGAAGCCTTCCATGCTTCTCCTCTCAAACGCTCAGTAGCCCCTGCTTTTACTAAAGTTTTTTGCTTCCTTCTGTTTGTATGTGTAGAAATTTCTCTCAGAATTAACATATCCCAGTTGTGTATTTTTTCGGCTTTCCCGGGGATTAAAATTAATTACCGTTCATACAATGGCGAACGTCCTGGCATTGGCACTGGTACTCGTCGCCATAGCAGCAGGGGGGAATACAGGCATCATCATCATGGTGGAAGCTCAGTTAGCTTCTCCTCCTGCTTCTCCTTCGTCATGTAGTGCTTCTCTGGCGTCTTTGGCGCCGTGCATAAACTTCTTGGTAGGACCCAGCACCCCTTCGACGAGCGTTTCTCCAACACAGAGCTGCTGCAGCGCCGTTACCTCCGTCGCCAACAACAGCGCCATCTGTCTCTGCCCGCTATTTACCAGCGGCGGCTCCAGCTATCTCCTAGGCTTTCCTGTCAACAACATTCCTCTCCCTCTCAACCAAACTCGGGCTCTCAATCTGCCAGGCGCCTGCCAAGTTTCTAGTCCGCTTCTCTCCCAGTGCAAATTATCAGCTGGTAAATTAAGCTTCCATTTTATATAACATATTTCTTCTAGGGTAGGGTAGGGTTAGGTTAGGTTACAGGTACACTTGTTTTCATTCAAGTTTCGATTTTATATATTATATTCTTTTAAGCTATATTGGTTGTCAATTTTAAGCATGGCCCAAACACAGTCCAGTAGGGATGGTCTTGAATTTCCCACCCAGTTTTGTTTAGAATATATACAGTATTTGTCGTAATGCGAATGGGTTAAATAGTATGAAATTTGATAGGCAAAATATCCATTATGGAGCATTTTACCTGTCAAACACTGTCAATACTTACAACTGACCATCAAAAAAACCAAAACAGAACTAATCAATCTGACAAATAATGTGCTTACACTTTTACAACTTTCATGTTGAGAAAATCTAATTGTTGATTGTAATTGCTGCTTGATTTTGTTCAGCAAGAGGCGCAGGTGCTCCAGTCGCTACTCCAGGTACGAACTTTTCTACGCCAATTTTTTTATATATTAACATCTCGTTATTGTTATTATCATACACATTATATGGCGAAATATGATATATTAGCAAACAGTGCAATTTTCATTGCCCGCTAATTCGAACGAGGAGGATAATTAAAGTGTGGTTTTTTATTGGTTTCAGTTTCCAGCCCTGTTGCGGCTCCTCTGTCCGGCACTTCATCTCCAAGTCCAGCGGTTACAAGTAAGGCTATGTCGCCCGCCAGTTCTGTTGTTTCGCCGGCTCTTCCTCCGGCCACTACTGGCGGGGTTCTTCCTCCGTCCACTACTGGCGGGGTTCTTCCTCCGTCTAAGGCGCCTGTCACCTCAACAGCTCTTCCTCCAACTGCGACAACTACTGGTGGGGTACACTCTCCGTCGGGTAGCCATGTGAAGCCAACTGGCTCTTCCAGCGCACGATCGATGATGAGCTTCAGCATGAGCAGTGTGCTGATTGTGGGATTGGGATTAATCAATATAATAGTTAGCATTGTGTAGAAGTGAAAACTGCAGTCTATTCAATAGGCAGGCACTCTAGGGTTTTGCTTCCAGTACTATTGAACTTCGTTCACTTATTTCCTTTCTGGAATGATAAATTATGACCCCAGTGTGGACTGACTTCATTCATTTATTTCTGAGAGGATTTGAAAACTGCCTTGCATAAATTTGTATTTCGGATTTGGGAGTTGTCTTCAATAAAGTTGGATTTTCACAGAACACTATGAGCTGCATTTTGCTGTTGTCAACTATTAATGAAAATGTAATTTTCCATAAACGTTTAGTGGAGGCTATATTGAACCCAACTTTGCGTTGAAAGCATTCGTACTAGTCAAGAAAGAATTAACATGGCTCATGTATGTAACCTTGGCCATCTTTGTAGAAGGATTGAAATTTACAACAATACGTGTGTGCTCATGCTTTGTACTTTTACATTTGTCTTAATATGGTTCATGTTTTTCTTTATCAGAAATGAGATTTAGATTTACACTCGATCTAAATGGGATTGTATTAGTGAAATTAATGCACGTCTTTTTTTACCAGAGCGGAGATTTGGATTTAAATTCGACCTAAATAGACGTGAAAAAATTAATGCACATTTGTCTTATGAGATCAAGGAAAAAAAAATTACAGAATTCACTAATATATGATGATTAATTAAAAAATTTTTACCAACCCTATCATTTTGGGGATAGGCCTAAAAGACTACACTGATCAAACCTTAAAATTGTAAAAGGGTTGATAAATAAATCAATCTCAAGATGGTAAATTCTTTTTTAATTATTATAAAGTTGGCAATCTATGTTATTATAAAGTTGGCAAATAAATGATAAGAGGTTGTAAAAAAAAATAATTAATTAATAATGAATAAAAAGTTAAAATAAAGTTAATAATGAAACTTTATGGTTTTCATAAGGTTTTTGTTTTTGTTTTTTTTCAATATACTATGAGATTTAAAACCCTAGGATTCTTACATCTTAATAGAGTCATTGGGATTCTTACCTTTTAATAGAGTCACTAATGATAACTTTATATTAGGATGAGGATTCTTACATTTTAATAATGTTACCAATAAAACTTTATGCTAATTTTATATTAAGATTATGAACTTTATATTAGAATTAAGATTCTTATATTTTAATACAGTTACCAATGAAACCTTAAGGTAACTTTGTGGTAACTTTATATTAAAATTATGATTCTTAAATCTTAATATAGGTATCAATACAATCTTTAAAAAATCATTAATAAAATTTCATGATTTTTTATAATTTTTTTATTTTTATTTTTAAATTTAATATTAAATTTAACCTTAATTTTATTAAAATTAGAATTCTTATACCTTAAAGTTGGTCTCTTCAAGCTTTTATATTATTATAAATGTTGTTTTACCTTTTTTTCGAAACACAATTATATTGTAAATAACAATTTAATCTATCGAAACTTGGAAAGTCACTTATAAGAATACTGCAAACTTTTCTTGTAATTAACCAAATGAGAAACATACAAGTCTAGTTTATTTCATGAGCTTAACAAAGTTTGTAATTAAGGAAATGAATAACATATGAGTTTAGTTTATTTCATAAACTTAACATGTAATTAACCAAATGAGAAACATATGAATTTAGTTTATTTCATGGACTTAACAAAGTTTGTAATTAAATTAAGGAAATGAGTAACTTATGAGTTTAGTTTATTTCATGGACTTAACATGCGAGAAAAAATTACAGAGTATAAAACGAAAAGGAAGTCGCATGCATTATATTCAATGGCAGATAGGGTGAGATGGGATGCCACTTGTATTCTTTGTACTCGTAAAATTGTTGTGATGAAATGTTTTAAATGTTTTCTCCATAATGTTAAATAAGTGTACATGTTTTATTTTATTGATTAATTAATACATGTTGTGTTTTAGTTACATATATTTTTAACATTTGATATTAGAGTTAATGAGTTTTGATCTTAGAAGAGAGATATTAAAGTTAATGAGTTTTGATCTTGGGAGAGAGTAAAGATGATGATATTTTCAATTCACATAGTTTGTAAATGGACAATACATGTACATGTTGGTTATAATCTCTACTTAGGAATATGATTCATGATGAGTTTCATTGTTGTCTAATTGTGATTGTGACTTATTGGATATGTGTTATATATTTTATGTAAGTAGACTATGAATGAATACATAATGATACTCTCCATAGTCATGATCCCAAATGGAGGGTATGAGGTACAATGTCCTTACAGTGGGGGATTTTGATATGGGAGTTTTCAAGAAATTTTTTAGGTCCATTATGGGCATGAATATTTTATTGGGTTTTGGTGGTTTTCAATCCATGTTGTTATGTTTATTGTATTTTAATACACTTAGAAAGTTAAAGTGAAATGATGTTGTGAAATACTTATATAGTGAAAAAATAATTTTGCATTTTTAAATTATTTTTCATTTTTTGTGGCTTGAAATTATTTTTCTTTCTTAGACTTAAAGTTATACTAGCAATTTCTTTTGAGTGAAGGTCCTTTGGGCTATAAAATTATAGTTGAAATTTATTTTTAAGGTTGAAGGTTTTTTTTGGAGTAAAAAGTTTTGGGGCTTGAGATTATATTTGGAATTTCTTTTGAAGTGAAAGTATTTTGGACTATAAAATTATACTTGCAATTTCTTTTGAGGTTGGAAATTTTTTGGACTATAAAATTATACTTACAATTAGGTCTTTTGGGTTATAAAACTATATTTGTAATTTATTTATAGGTTGAAGGTCTTTTGACTATAAAATTTTGGAGCTTCAAATTATAGTTGCAATTTATTTTGAGGTTCAAAATATTTTGGGATATAAAACTTAAGATTATACTTGTAATTATTTTCAAGGTAGAAACTCTTTTTGGTTATAAGATTTTGGACTTTTTCTTGACTTATAGATTGAATAAACATGTGGAATAAAAAGGATCACCAAAAGAAATATGATCACACCCAAAATGATATTCTCCATAATAAACATCATAGGATCTACAAGGAAATACAAAAACTTTTGAGAATTGAAAATGCAAGTGATGATAATGTAAATAGGGATTTTCATCTTAATGTTGATAGAGGTGATGTTGAAGAGAAAATTGAACAAATGAAAAATATTTCATAGCAATAAATAGACATGCATTTGCATCTTAATGTAAATGAAGATAATGTTGATGACCAAATTAAATAACAAGAATCAAGCCAAGCATAGGTATGCATATATTAGAATATGTCCATGTAAAACTCATGCCGAGAATTTGATAAATTATTATGTTTATAGTTGATTGTAATTTCAAAAGTACTTTTCATTAAATAGATATGTATTTGCATCTGAATATTGAAGGAGATGATGTTGAGAATAAAATTGAATGACAATCGAGCTAAGCATGTGTGTGTGTTGGGTATGTGTTATATTCTTTGTGTGTGTGTGTGTGTGTGGGTGCGTCAGATTCGACAATTGCATCTGACGATCCCTCTAGTAGTGCTCTTTGTGTCGTGTGCTTCGGGTGCTTCCTAGGGGGGTCCCGGGGAGGTCCAGGTATACCCCCCCTGGTTACGCGCAACATTCGAGGCATCACCCCGATTGTTTTGTTTTGGGCGGTTTTTGCTATTTTTAACAGATTTTGTTATTTTTAACAGTTTTCTAAATTAATCCCGGATTAAGAGATTAGGGTTTTGGTATCTATAGAATACCTAAAAAATTGTGTATATTGTATGGTGAATGGTGAAATTCGATATAATGAATATAAGAAAGGTTTTCCCCGGTTGAGGGTTTCTGGTATAAATCTTTGTGTACTATGTGTATGAGCCATTGATTAAATTATGTTTTTCTTAAGAATCCATATGCATTGCTTTAATTCGAAGGTTTAAAACTTACATGCGGTATCAGAGCTCATTTTTGGCTTCAAAGGGATGCCTTTGTTGCTAAGGGTTTGGCTCGGTCTTGATAGATCAAGTTTATCTTGGGTATGTGATAAACTTGGGTTTAGTGGGAGATTTTGCAGTGGTTATTCGAGTGTATAAATAGGAATGGCGAGCTCTTCTAGAATTGAGATAGAGAAGTTCAATGATAAAAACTTTGGGCTATGAAAGCTCAAGATGGAGGACCTTCTTGTAGACAAAGAAAAATGGATCATTGTGGATCCTAGTACACATCCTAGTGGTACGCAGCCTACTGGCACACAAAAGACTGGTACACAACCTACTAGTACACAAACTACTAGTACACCACCTACTGGTATGTCAAAGGAAGATTGGGAGAAGTTGGATAGAAGAGCAAGGAGTATTATTCGACTCTGCCTGGCAGATTCAATGTTGTTGAATGTCTCGGGAGAATCTACAGCCAAGGAACTATGGAATAAGTTAGGGAATTTGTATCAATCAATGTCCTTGGTAAAAAATTTGTTTCTTCAAAAGCTGTATCATATTAGAATGGAAGATGGAGATTCTGTGACAGAACATCTAAATTCCTTTAATACTCTGGTAAGTCAACTTGTCTATGTTAATATTATGATTGAAAAAGAAGATAAGTGTATTACTTTTTTATGTTCTTTGCCAGATTCTTGGGATAATCTGGTTGTAGCAATTGGTAGTACCACTCAATCTACATTGAAGTATGAGGATGTAGTTTCATCCTTGTTATCTGAAGAGATGAGGTGGAAAAGCATGGATAGTCATAGCATAGATGCTTTATTTGTAAGAGGTCGTACCCAAGACAGGAATCCTGGTAGGCCTTCGGGGGGGAGATCTAAATCTATAGGTAGATCTAAGTCTCCAAGAAAATCTTTGAGGAAATGCTGGAATTGTGGTAAAACATGGCATTATAAGAAAGATTGCAAGTCTAAGAAGGTTGAAAAACCAAAGGGATCTGATAGTACCTCTTCCACAGAGGCGAAAACCTCCACTGAAGAAGGAGGTGATGTTTACCTGACATCTACAGGTACACATGCAGACCATGATGTATGGTTGATCGAATCAGCTGTGTCATACCATATGACTCCTCACAGGGAGTGGTTCTATGAATATGAAAAATATTATGGTGGTGAGGTATTCCTAGGAGATGACTCAACAACAAAAATCATGGGACGTGGAAGGGTTAAGTTGCTGCTAAAAGATGGAAGGATTAGAACTCTCCCTGGGGTTCTGCACATTCCAAAACTAGCCAGGAGCCTAATATCTGCAAGCAAGTTAGATTATGCAGGAGTGGATACTGTATTGGGAAAGGGCACTTGCAATATGGTATGAGGGGCAATGGTGTTGATGAGGGGAGTTCGGTGTGGAACTATGTACAAGTTGTTGGGAAACA